>CAIGRF010262188.1:0-10999 GCA_903798235.1 Fraxinus ornus
GGATTTTATTCGCATTAACTTCGATACATGACTTGCATGACACGACTTGCATGTTCATCAACCACTTTTAAATGGAAATCTCCATAAGGAGATTTATATGGAACAAGTAGAAGGGTTTGCTCTACTTGAAAATGAACATAAGATGTTTAAGTTAGTGACATCGTTATACGATTTAAAGTAAGCACCTAAGAAATGACATGAAAATTTTGATTTAGCTATTAATTCATTCTGTTTCATAAATAATAGTTTAGATAAATGCTTATGTTCTAAAGTGTGTGATGAATATATAATCCTTATTTGCTTGTATGTTGATGACATGTTGATTATGAGTAATTACATAAATAGAATCAAAGAAACGAAAAGGTTTTATGTTCCACATTTAAGATGAAAGATCTTGGACAAGTGTGTACTATATTAGACCCATGTTTGGTTTAGATTAAAATCCAGTTAAACTTTCAAGTCAAAGTCAACCATTAATTTTAACCACACATTTCATAGGACCCACAACTTCTCAACCACACATTTCATCAACTTTTACCAAAATCTACTAAAAATCTCATTTTAATCTCTACCAAATAAAGGCTCGATTTCATAGTTACAAAAACTAGTGAGGGTTTTTCTTGAGTTAATCACATCATATTGAGAATTTGATTAATAAGTTCAAACATTTGAACATAAGAGAATTTAATACCCCTCTTTATCCAAATTTAAAACTTATAAGGAATGATGGAAGAGAAATTGCTCAATTGAAGTATGAAAGTGCTATAGGGATTCTAATGTATACAGTTCAATGCACAAGATCAGATATAGCATTTGAAATTAATAAACTTTGTATGTTTACTAATAATCTGAGCAAGGAACATTGGAAGGCCATTGGAAGAGTTATTGGCTATTTAAGAAAACCAAGAACTTAGGTCTACAATATTCTGAATTTTCAGCTATATTAGAAGGATTTACCTATGCTAGTTGGATATCTAGCATAGGTAAAAGTAAGTTGACTTTGGGTTGAGTGTTTACTATTGGAGGAGGTGTTGTTTCTTGGAAATAAAAATAAATAAACATGTATTACACACTCAAGTATAGAATCTAAATTTGTAGCGTTATCATATACAGGGAAGAAGCTCGGTAGTTTAAGGATCTTCATTATGTGATACCTTTGAGACTAAAGAATACATCTTCATTATCTATCATGTGTAATAGTCAAGCCACATTAGCAAAGGTAAACAATGGAAAGTGTAGACATATGAGTCTAAGACATAACTATATAAAGAAACTAATCAAGCGTGTAATAATTTCTCTAAATTATGTTAAGTCAATTGAGAATCTAGTGGATGCTCTAAACCTCTAAATAGAGATTTAGTAAATCTAATTCGAGTAGGATGGGGTTGAAACTCTTAAAATAAAAGATTTATCAATGATGACAACCTTATCTGTCATTACGTAACAAGTAATTACGGGGTTTAAAGGGTAATAACAAGTCATTCGATATTTGAGTAGTTTCAACATTATAAAATTCACGATGACCATATCCTAATAATATAATGTTGGATGTTACATGAATGGGGGTTGAGCTTTAAATTCTTAATGAAATTTAGTACTAAAGTAAAAGTATCTCTTAAAAAATAAAGATACTGGAAGAATTTCACCAAATGAACTTCGAGGTAGTGTTGTCTCAATAGAGAGTTGGAGTCTCTCTCTTAAAAGTTCTTTGAATGGGATAAGCGCACTATCATATTAGCACTAAGCGAGATTCAGAAACTTGAGAGCACGTGATACTTATGTGTGTTTTCTTACTGGTATTGTCACAATGAATGATTGGTTCAAAGCTTTCTTGCTACCTTTAATTTCGATTTTACTTTGTTTGAATTATACTATGGTAGGATTCAAATCGAAAGATATCTAACCTAATGCATAAGTATTGTATATTTTGAATATGAGATTTTATTGAATATTGAACAAGTGGGAGATTGTTGAAACTATTGTTCAAAATTAATAAAATAGGCTTTGGAATGAAAAAGGATTTGGAGGCCAAAACTTTGGCCTATTGTGGCATGCGGTCATGTAAAAATATGCAAGGCTTATATACCTTGCAAGCGATTAACCTATGCGACCGCATAGGTTTGTTCTATGCGGTTGCATAGAACTGAAAAAATAGCCTTTAAGACTAGTTTTTGTTTGAATTCTTGGTGGCCTTTGGTGAAAAGCTTACAACTTTTCATGATTTTTTGGCACTATTTCATGGGTATTGATTGAAATTTATAAATACACGATAGATTATCACATCAAATATATAATTCAACACCTAGAGGTCAAATATTCATTCCAAAAGATAGAATTTATATTCTTTCCTTCTTATTCAAATTTACTTTAGAGTATTCTTGAAGTTTTGGTAGAAAATACTAAGTGTTTAAGTATTTTTCTATTGTAATGCTTAATTAATCCTTCAAACTATTGCCTATATTTCTTTAAGCATCAAATTCAATCCAAGAGGGGGCAAATATTGTTTGAGGACAACGGACTTCGTGTTTAAGTCTTCATCTTTTATTTTGTTTTTCTTGTTTTTTGTTCTTAATTTCTTCTTCATCCCCTTTGTGTGGAAACATTTGTACAAAGTTCACCATTTGATTCGAGCACCTGTCTATCAGCAGTAACTGGGGAAGCTACTGGCTCTTGAGTCCTCAAATATATAAACTCGACTAAATAAGAAAAATTTCTTCCCTAATTACCTAGATATTTCATCATTTCTAAATTTATGCCTAGTTTCTATTTTTTTAAAGAATGTAACAACAAAATAAAATCACTTAGTAAAACAATTGTTAATTTAATTAATTATGAATATTTTTTTTCCTTTTGAAAAAAATATAATTTTTTTTTTTTTGCATAGTAATCCTATTGTAACTATATTTCTAGCAAAGGAAGTTGGAAGGTTAAAGTCCGCTCCTATTATAGCATCTTTCTCTTCAAGAGATCCTGGAGCTGTTACAAAAGTATCCTTAATGTTATGTTTGTGATCCACTACCCAGTTTTCCACTGCATACACGAGTCTGTTTTGATTTGCATATAAACGAAAAACTTGACTTTACCAATGGTAGCACCATCAATCCTATTAGAATTGGATTGTGACCCGAATTCTTGTTGAGTATCTGATTGGAAATACTATTGGAGGAGTATTGGGAGTTGGTAGTAGGCTTGAATATGTTTTGAAAGAGTCCAAGGCGAATTAGACTCCCATTTCATCCCAAATTCTCTATTATTGATTTTATCCGTTGTATTGGGACTTCACCTTATATTGAACTCTTTATGTATTGATTCTCCTAATATGTTAGGGATTATTTGGTTATAAATATGTGGTGTACAACACATATTGGAATTGACCAATTGTCCAATTAGTAATTAGTCCAAAGAGATCCTTTGTAACTCCTTACTATTAATTATAGTGAGTTCTCCGGTTTTGCCTGTGGTTTCCATGTAAATATTGTTTTCTTTGACGTCCATTAATTTCATATTGTTTATACTATTCTCATTTTTAATTATTTGGACGAATTCTAAACAAAGTGGTATCAGAGCGATTCTCGTATCTGAATATTTTCTAACAAATTGGTTTGGAGTGATTGTTGTATCTTGGTTGTTTTCCAACAAGTGGTATCAGAGCTGAAGTTTTTTTGGCGGTTCTTGGGAGGTCCAAATTGGCTATCAAAGTGAGGTTTGAACAAGGTTGATTTTCTCGGGATGGCAAGTTTGAAAACTGAGATTTTGCTTTTGGATCACAACAAGATTCTTTGTTATGGTAGTTTTTTGTTTGGATGCTGGAGGAGAAGCAATGTAAAGATCGGTTGTATCGGGAAATCTTCATGATTCGAGCATGTTTGATGAATCAGCTGGAGCTGGAAGTAAGGGATGATTTAAGTAGGTTTGGCAAGCAAAGTAATTCTGCTAGTGAGCATGGCTTGTAATTTGTTCACAGTAGCTGAGTATGCCCGAAGGGGCATGGTGGAAAAGGTACAGTAATTCGATAAAGTGTTTTGTTTGGAGAATTCTGCTGGAGTCGAAGAGTTAAGTTTTATTCCTTGCAATGGAATTCGTGTTAAGATGGAGCTTGTTAGAATAGGGTTCTGACCCGAATTCTTGTTTAGCATTTGATTGAAAATATTGTTGGAGGAGTATTGAGAGTTGGTAGTAGACTTGAATATGTTTTGAAGTAGTCCAAGGTAAATTTGACTTCCATTTCATCCCAAATTCTCGATTATTGACTTTACCCATTGTATGGGAACTTCACCTTATATGAAACTCTTCATTTATTAATTCTCCTAGTACGTTAGGGATTCTTTAGTTATAAATATGTGATATACAACACATATTGGAATTGACCAATTGTCCAAAGATATCCTTTGTAACTCCTTACTATAGATTTTAGTGAATTCTCTACCTTTTCCCATGGTTTTCCCTTATTCAGTTTCCACATAAATCTTGTTTTCTCTGTGGTTGATTATTTTTATATTGTTCATATTATTCTTGTATTTAATTATTTGGCCGAATTCACAACAAAGTGGTATCAAAGCGATTCCAATATCTAATTATTTTCTAACAAATTGGTATCAGAGCGATTTTGGTATCTTAGTTGTTTTCCAACATATCCAAAATCACGTAACAACTAATAAACATACATTTGCAAAAAAGATAATGTTTTTATGAGCGTTGGAAATGCTTCTTGCAAACTATTTTTACCTTTGGGAAAATTACCTAAAACAATAATTTTTAATTTTTAGTTTCAAAAAACAGCTACTAATGATTTTTATTCAATAATCAAGAAATAATTATTTTTTAATTTAAAAACACATTATTATGCCCCCACCACAATCAACCATCCCTGTAAATATCTTCTTCCATACCTCCACCCATCCACACCTCGATTTCACGCACAAACAAACCTAATTCATTTTCACACACCCATTTTAACACCACAACCCTCATTTATTCCATTTTCAATCCTTGAATCACCACTAGCAAAGTTCCTCCACCCGCAGTCGATCTAGTGGAAGATCCACTTACTAACCCATATTCCTCTCTCAATTCCCACTGCTAAGAGCTATCCTCCACCCAAGACCTTGCCTATTGCGGCTTGTCGCACACCATCATTGCCAAAGTGGAATACGCTCGATCCCTTTCCCTCTTTAACAAGCCCCGTGAACATCTAATCTACCTTACATTCAACCTCCTTTCCCTCATCAAACTCCACCACTTCTCTAATGTACAACAAAAATTCCAAAATCTAGATGATGATCTGGACTGCAGCGATCTTTCGAAGTTGTCGCCAACATTTATTTGGGAATGAAGGTGTGTGGTGGTTTTTTTACAGTTATGGTGGTGGTGTGATTTTTGATTTGATGTGGATGTAGTGGATTGCTGGTGGTGGTGGCAGTTGTGGAGATGATGATGGTTGTGTAATTCTTGAAACTATTTGATTATGTTTGATCAGATGATGATCAATCAAAGTGATGATTGATAGAAAAAATTCTGTGTCTGATTTGTGATGGAGAAATAAATTATATTTCATGATCAATTAATTGGATAAATTGTGATCGAGAAATAAATCAAATTTAAGAAATACATGGTCACGTACAATCAAAATTAAAATAAACCTAGTCACAGACAGTCAACAGACTTGATCACAAATAATAAAAATTTACACAGATCTGATCACAAACAATAACAAAATTTATGTCTACCGCCATTGCTATTTTTGTTGCAGTTCGCAACTGAATTGGTATCATAATATGTGCTCAGAATTAGTTTCTCCTCAATGTCCTCATCTCCGACACCACCTTCTTCCTAAACGACCATTTTCAACGGAGTTAGTTCATTTTTAATAACAGAAATGGAGACCGAAGAAAGGTGGGGATCAACTTCGATGTATTTAACGTAATCGTTTAGGAGATCTGTCGCCATTGATTTCTGGAGACTTCGTTTTGGCGACAGAGTATAAAAATCAACAAAATAATGGCATTGAGAAAAACAACAAGATAATTGAAGAGATAAGCACACATTTTGAACAACCACTCACCGAAGATTCCCACAGCAGTCGGAATATGCATTAATGGGTGTGTTTGAGCCATATTATTTTGGAAGAATGTATTCTGGAATAGTATATTGATTGAGAATGTGTGGTTGAAAAAGAAGGAAAAGTTATTAATGTGATGAAAAATATTATTTTATTGAAGAATGTGGAGANGAAGAGTGTGTGGTTGAAAATGAGTAGAAGAATGAAAATGAAAATTTTAATGTGTACCAAACGGGGGCTAAAAACCCAGTGCACAGACCACCAAAACTTAAAGAGACCGAAAGGCCTCTACAATTTTTTGGGATGAATTGAATCTTGCAATTGTTATTGCCTTTTCAATTTTCCCATTGTTAAATACTCCAGATTTCATATTGAGAGTTCGATTTTTATTTTTTTTAAAATGATCAAGAAAATTTCAGATAGAGGTGCGTATGGTTGATTAGGGTGGTGGGTGGGTATGGTGGATGAAGACATTTGTGTAGAGAGAGATTCTCGTGTTTGGGTTCCTAAATTTCATAACAATATCTTATAAATATATTAATATATTATTATAATTTATCACCTGATTTTTGAAAAGTTTTTATAAGTTTGTTAAATATGAAATTGTTATAAAAATAATAGAACAGGAAGATAAGAAAATATAATAGTTAAAACTCAAGTGAATATTTTATTGAGAATCAAAATCAATATCTATAGGGTTTAAAATAAGAGTTACAATGCACATTATCTCTCCTTCACGTAGTAGATTTATCCCTAGCCACCTGATTGGAGATAATGTATTATTAACTCAAGAGCTTCTCTATACTTTGGATATTAAAGTGTGCGGGGTAACACTTTGCTGAAGCTAGACATGACTACAGCATACGATTGCATGGACTTGGCTTCATTTATCCTGTATTGAAGGCATTTGGATTTGATCAGATATGGATCGACAGGATCAGGCAGTGCATCTTGAAATGTCGTTTTTCTATACTCATAAAAGGCCGCTCATGTGGTTTTTTTCTCTTCTCATGAGGGCTCAAATATGATGATCCCATTTCGCCATCATTGTTCATCATAGCCGTAGATTACTTCTTACTTTTGCTCCCTTAGAGATTTCATAGGTATTCTAGTATGTCCTATCGGCCTGGAGGTAGTACTCTTATCTCACACCTTTTATTTGCTGATGATATGATCATATTCTCCAATGACCTGAAAAAATCTATCAGGAGGGTTCTTGATTGTCTGGAACATTACGAAGGAGTTTCTGGTCAGTTGGTGAATAGGGACAAGAGAGTACTTATTCTACCTAGACGGGCAATTATTTTTCAGATTAGATGACTGAAGATTTTGACTAGATTTTGACACGACGACAGTCTTTCACTTATTTGGAGGTCCCTTTATTTAAAAAGGATTAAGATGAGCTTCATTTATGATGACATTATCCAAAAGATCACTGACATGATATCAGGTCGGACTTCACGACTATTATCACCTGGGCGTCGTATTACTTTTCTGAGGTTGGTGCTTTCTTCATACCATTACATTTTCTTCAGATTATACAGCCCCCAAAGCTATCCTTAAAAAAACTTGAGAGCACATTTGCGCGATTCCTATAGGACTCCAAGGAACAAGTGCGATGGTGACATTGGCGGAGTTGGAAGAAGATTTACCTTCCTACTTATGAGGGTGGTCTAGGCTTGAGGAGATTACAGAATGTGGTAAACACCTTTTCCATGAAGGTCTAATGGTTGTTCCATTCTAAGAAATCACTTTGATCCCAGTTTTTACTAGGCAAATATTATATGGGGACACATCTTTTACTTGCCGCAATTCCCTACTCATCTTCTCCTACTTGGAAGAGGTTGAAATTAGTTGGGCCCCGGATAGAGCCACATATTGCATGGTACCTTGGAGCAGGTAAGATGTTCTTTTAGCATGATTTGTAGATGGGCGACAGTACATTGGCCTCCCTATTCCCACACCAACAAGACACACCTACGAGGGTGCAGAATTTTAGGGCTATACCTTTATGTACGATGCCCCATTTTGCATTGTTTGGAAGGATACATCGAAAGGTAGCTTCGCTACCAAATCTGCATGGTAGCTCGTCCATTCGAGATGCCAATATCAGGATTCATATCGATTCCTATAGAGCTCCATTTTGCCTATCACTGTCTCATTTTTCTATTGGAGACTATAGCAGGATCTCATTCTAACAAATGTGGTTATTCAGAGGAAGATTGGATGTTAGTTGGTTTCTCACTGCCAGTGTTGTTCCAAGATAGAGACTATCGGTCATATTTTCACAGGCAGTAACTTCTCTGATCAGGTATGGCAACATTTTGAAAATATGTTTCAGATACCTATGAGTTTAGGTGAGTGAGTTAGACAGAGGTTCCAAAAATGGAGGTATTCTAGGCAATTTGTTCGTTGTAGCCACATTCGCACTATCATTCCTCTACTAGTATTTTGGTTTCTATGGATCGAGATGAATGATACGAAACATAGATGGATCCACATGGTGGCCAAACGTAATGGACTGCGAGGAATGATATGAAGCATATGGGGATTCGCATAGTAGATATACATATCATTTGGAGGGTCTATCGCATGATCTCTTTTCTTCTTATGGGAGGACTGTTTCGAACTATGCATTGGAGAGGGGATCTGATACTTGCACCTGTCTTTGGTATTTCTTTGATTCCCCCTCCCCATCTCCTCATGTTCCGGTTTGGTGGCGCACTCTATCAGTTGGATTTGTCAATATTAATACTGATGGATACGTCAAGGATAGTATTGCTAGTGGGGGAGGCATCAGCAGGGATCACGCTGGACACTATATCAGGGCTTTTTCAGCTTCGTATGGACTGTGCATGATATTATAGGCATTGCTCAAGACTATTCTTGATAGAATTCTACTAGCTAGAGGACTCGGTCTTTCAGATATTTGGATTGAGTCAGATTCTACGGTGGCTATTCACTGTATCACTAGAGGAGGAGGATGACATATTAATAAAATCTCGGAGGTACCACCCTCCTTTTACCCAAAAAAAAAATAAAAACTAAATTTGAGGCTAGGAAAAGGACAGATATATAAATATGAAGATTTCAAACTTGTGAAGATATAATACTCAAGAAGGATGGATAAACAACATGGCATCAAATGCTGGAGTGAAACTAGAGGCAACTTTTTTCTCCAATTGCAAGAGGATATGCTTTCCCATGAGTAAGAGGAGAAAAATTGATTGCAGTCCCCTACATGATTATATCTATTTATTACAAATGAATATGAATCGTGTTTGCGTCTTTGTAAATATCGTACCTCTTAGGATTGATTATTTCCTAGAATTATAGTTATCTGAAATTTGCGATCAATAGTTGACGCTGAAACAGTAAATATCCATAGAGCTGTATTAACAATAGTATAAGGATCGGGTCCATCATTTTCAGCTGAACAAATTACCATGATTCTCCTTTGTTCTGCATGGAAGGCCCTAATGGCAATAGGATCACTTAGAAAATCCGATTGCAAAATCGAACTTATAGCTATAGAAATGGAAATAATATGAACTCCGTCTTTGATGGCATCATCAATGGCTTTTAAGATAACTGAACCAGAACATCCATCCGTTGAGCATGCCTAGTAACTTGCTATTCCAGCAGAAGGTAATCCATCTCTGGCTGTACCACGTGCGAGCCTATAGTAATTGGTATTATCGACTGGTGCTCCGGCTGCTGTTGAAGTAACATGTGTTCCATGGCCGATGTTATCTCTTGGTGAGCCCTTCCCATTTTTGTTATAGAATCTGGCTCCTATTGACTTCCTAAAATGTACCAAGATTAATCTCTCATAAATATGCCAATATTATGTATAGTGCACACCACATTGTAGCTATGAGCTTGTGATATTATTATGACTTAGGCACTCCACAATAATAATAAAGAAATGAAAATACAAAAATCTTGTTAGATTGTAGTGTTTAGTCATATCGAGTAGTATATAGTCATGCCAAACACACTCAAATTGTTTAAAGGAGGTATAAAGTAAATGAAAAGCAAATAATAAATTGTGCATTTTTATTTTACATTTTTTAATTATTGCAAAGTAGGGTTCTTAAAGTGGGACAAGATTTCTTAAAATTTGAATCTTCCATGCAAACTCTGATGTAATCTTGCCAATACCTTCATCACTAAAACTTAGTGACTCTGGCCAGATACCTAAAACAATTACTCATATCAAACATAAATATCAAATTGGAAAGAATTTGGTTTATTATATAATTTGATAAATTTACTCGTAGCTAAAATCAGGGACGGATCCAGCACCAGGCCAGCCCCCGCGGCCGCCTATGCTGGATCCGTCGGGAGCTTTTCAGGTAACTAGTAAGTCGTCGCCTGCCGGGAGAAATGAAGAAGAAGACGGTGGATTTTTTGTTTTTTTTTCCTTTCCTAACGTTTGGCAGTTTGGGCTTTTTTTTTAAAAAAAAAAAAATAAGGCCAGCCCAAATGCCCCAATCCATGGGTTTTGTGTCCATTACTGATTAGTGATTACCCACAAAACCTACAATTCCTAAATCCTAAATGGAAACCGGCAGCCGCAGAGGACGAGGAGGGAGACGAGTGTCGGTCGGGGCGAATCCAATCCACTGTAGAGTGCAGACCAGTCGATGGTGGTGATTCAATAGTTGCAAAGCTGGGTCTCTTCTGGACAGTGGACATTTTCGTTCGTCCGGGGTCTGGGCGTTGGGATTTTTGAAGAAAATTCTGAGCTTTTATCTAATATCTTTTTTTTATATGTTCTAGTTGGTTTTTGGAAGGCGTTTATTTCTTTGTTTCTTGATTTGTATCTTCGTTTTTGGTGAATTTTGTGTTTTAGCAATTCTAGTTGATTAAGAATTTGTGAACTGTGTTTTAAAAATTCTATTGGATTACCTTTTCACAAAAGTATTGATTTTTTTT
>CAIGRF010262189.1:0-10778 GCA_903798235.1 Fraxinus ornus
TGTGACTTGATGGTTTTGAACGCAATACATGTAAAGAGACTAGTGTTGTGATCCATGAATACATATATAGGTGTTTGTGACTTCTGTGTGCATCTCTGTGGCCTTGTGACTTATGTATGCAATCTGTGACTTGTGAAAAAAGCAGATAAAAGGAAGACTTACGTCATGAGTGGAGAAGACATCTTCCTCCAACTTAACAGCAGACGGCTGTTTCTCCGACATCCAATTCACAATACGGGGATAACTGTTAGCCATCCTACTCGTCACATGACCAGTTAGTCCAAGAATGCTCTCACATATCCACACTTGAAATGCAACCAAGAACCCCTTCAACCTATAATGTGGATTCCTATGACTTAACCCCTCTTTCAAAGATTTTATAGACATTTGAAATAATTCCTTCCCAAAAGGAAACAACTCCATAAGATTAAAATCCTCAACCAACGCGAACAAAAAGTTTTCAACCACCCTTTTGTAAGATGTTGAAAACAAATATGACGTAATCAAATATAAAATCCCAATCATCACAACATCACGATCATCTACATCAGACACATTCATAAACACATCCCTCACATCCTCATTTGTCACCAACTTCAAGTGGCCAAAATATGTTACCTTTATCCTAGACGGACGGTTATCAATATCTTTCCTAAAATCATCACCACTGCATCTAAGCCCTGTGACTAAACAGAATTCGCATATCGAAAATCTCAAAAATCTATTACCAACTTTGAACCACATCTCATTTATATTAGGTTGCACCACTTCCCTCATCAAAAAATAGTGTATAAGCTGTGGCTGCAGAATAATTTCATTACATTCCATGAAATGAGATAAGCAAGTTTCTGCCAGAATAGACCTTTGGACCGCATTGAACTTAGAGATGAAATTTGTCAGTACGTTTTTGGCCAGGTTTGTTGTGATCTTCCCAGGAAACCATGAATCTTCTGGTATAATGTATTTCCATTCCTGGGTCACAATACATTAAAACAGACGATAATATACATCAATCACCGTGCACATCAACTGATTGTGACCCAATGTTCATCAGGAAAATATAAATGTCACATTGTAAGAAGAATTGTGACCTAGATATGACTGTTTTATCACAAATGACCTTTCAGGTCACAATACATAAAAATCTAGGTCACAATCATCAACATATGTCGAAAATTTGTCAAAACAAACTTACATTAGCCATATTCGATTTTCGGGGGTTTACCGGAGTCCTAGGGTTGTCCTTGCGAGCCCTCTTCTCCAATTTCGACCGCGATTTACTGGGGATGTTCGATTTTTCTTGACCGCGTTCCTTCGCCACATTCGCCCTTCCCCTACTACGACGTGCGGTTCCAGAGGGTTCACCAGCGTCTGAACGTGCCGTTCGGTCACAAGTTCGCGTTAACGCCATTTCTCGTACACACAGTCCGCGGAAACGCAACCCAAGACTCAGTCACCCCTTCCCCTGCTTTGAACACCCTTCACAGTATCAACGCCTTCTTACTTGAACCCGTGAGCAATGTAGTCAATAATCGATTTTCAGTTTTTGATTTGATGTGAAAATGAAGAGACTGAAATGGTTTGGGTAAGAACCAATTCCATGGTTTTTGGAATGTCTGGATATTTAGGTGTTTAGCGGTTATAGAAGATATATTTTACTTGTTTAAATTTCTCTCTCCAATCTCACGTAAAATACGACAATGTTATTATGAATAAAAAATTATTTATTTAATTTCTCAAAACCTGATCAATGAAATATTAAAATTAATATTGGAATTATGAAAATGGAAATCTAATACTAGAGGTGGGTGTAATTTCCTCAAAACAAAATTTTGAATAGTGAATTTTCGAAAAATGTTTAGCTAAAATGAACATTTAGAATAAAGAGTTTTGAAATAATAATTGTCACGAGAGCTCATTAGTAATCAAACATAATATCTTATTTTAAGCTACATAAATTGTGAGACAATAAGATTCAAAGTGCGTAAACAAGGCCCTGTCAATTACTTATTAATCTCTATTTGTCTATCATTATTCAATGAAAATGAGTTTTGAAATAGTGAATTTTTGAAGATTATGCGATTAAGATGTAATAAAAATTTTGAATTTACGAACAAAATATTTTATTGTACAAATATTTAATTGAAAATGAGTTTTGAGGAAAATAATGGTTGAGAAACAGAGCTTAATACCTCTTCCAATCCAGCTAAAGAAAAAGAAGAACAAATGAAAATGAAAATACAGAAGAAAAGAGCAATTATTGCCTACTGAACTGCATTTGTCCACCTCTCCTCCTCCGCCAGCTTCTCCCTTGTCCCCACCATCTATGATTTTCTTGCAAGGTGGACGTAGGGGGCACCAAAAATGTGTATATAATATATTTTTTTTTTTTAATCAAAATTCCTACAGAATTTCAGAAAATGTTAAAAATGTTTGAGGGGGGAGTAGCCACCGCCACCTCCCGTCCCTCAGCCACCACGCAGGGCCGACTTGACCCAAGGTGGCTAGATTCTCTAGGAAATAGTACTGATCTCCAGTCCTCTGTCACAAGTTTAAATTGTGATAAAACTACAAATAAAAATGAAACATTCTCCATGGAATGCATCATCTCACCAAATGTACAGAATTACAGACCAAAACAAAGGAGTAACAACAATGTACCAAAAATCCTCATCCATTAACACAACTTTGTCCCAAAATCATTCAATAGACAAATTTCTAAAGAAAGTAATACTGGAAACATATAACTAAAAAGCTCATTTCACGAGGTTCTGTAGTCAAAATGAACCATTAGCCAATAAACACGTCTCTCAGAGGAGAGAAGGGAAGAAAATTTCACGGAAGGTAATTGCCTAGATACAAACAATCCCTCCGCGTAAAGAGAAAGAAAACAAAGTTCCCTCAAAACCAAGTTCAAACGGTGCAATGCCCATGGAAACCAGTGAGAACATCGACCTGCCAAGTACCACATCTCGACCTTAAGATGTAACAAACTGGCTCAGATAAATGAAGAATTCTCACTTCATACCTTGAGATATCCTGCACCAAGAAGGGGTTGGTAAATTTCGCTTTATTATTATCTCAACCAAAACCCAAATCCAAGAACAGGTAAAGATAACTGGATTTCAAAATTCAGAAATCACCACAATGAAAAATATAATTCATAAAATTGGAGGGCACACTCACAGAATTCGGCACCATGGGCGTAGAGTCGAATTACTGAGTACTCGGAAGGTATATCCTGACAACGTCTTTCTTTTTAAGTTTCTGCCTACAGGTGGGACATTTGTGCTGAATTTCAATTGCAGCAGTAATACACCTTTTACAGAAGATGTGGCCACACTTGGTTGACGTTTCTTCAACAACTGGTTCCATGCAAACTGGGCAACTAAATGTGGGTGGTTTTTGCTGTGGAACGGGCTGGGATAACTGAGGCATCACAATTTGACGAATTCAGTGTCAGGAAGGAATAATAAACGAATCAAGGAGATGAACAGCGTTGAGTCAGACTAAAACATGTGTACATGCCTAATAAAGGTTTAAATTCCCAGAGCTGGATATACCAATGAATTTGAAAATAAAACTTGCCAACATGGCGTGCACAAATAATCAATAAAAAATTTAAGAATGATATGAGCTCAAACAACTTTATGTTATTCAATTATAAAATACCGTAACATCTATACAAGATCAAACAATGTAATGCTATTAAACATTATCCCACAAGAGAAAGAGAGCCCATAAAATATCATATGAACTATAGCCAACTTATAATGGTTAAGATGATAAATTTAAGCCAAAATAGCTTTCCAGATTATATAATTATCTCAGCAAGATGTGGAGCAAAGCTCAGGTACAGTGACAAAGAGAACCATTATCCAAATTGTTTAAAGCTGATTAAAAATAGTTCGAATTCTAATATATAAGCTCTTTGGGTTGGTAGGTTTATCACCGTTATTCTCAACCTCCAAATGCAATGTGGACAAGATCAATTCAACATATTCTAGTTGGGACAACCTCTGACAATGGCTTGGATAGAAAAAGTTCTTAAGCAAATAATAGGAGGAATAATTATAAGTAGCATTTTATAGAAATGGAAGGAAAAAGCGTTTGGAAACATATAGGGCAGAGGGAGATCTTCTCAGTAGCTAACCAGCTGTGTTTCCTATTGCAGGCCAATATTTGTTCTGCAATTTAGAGATTGAGATCCAGCAAAAGAAACCCCAAAAGGTGGGTAGGGGAGTGGGTCAATGCTCGAAGCATTCTACAACTCGGGTCAGAGTTTATTGCTTCAACATGCACAATTGTAAGTGTTAGGTTTTTAGTGTTGGCAGTGGACAAAAGAACTAATTTGTAACGTGTTGTAAAAGTAAAGGAATTTGTATAAATTAAGTTATGAGTTTTAGGGTTCGAGCACGAAAGATGAGAATCACGGCGCCGCATTTTCGCTAGCCTATTGCCTGGACACTGCTCAAACGACAAAAACAGAATCCCCGTCGCTCGCCTATCGCCCGGCTCTCGCTCAAGCGAGAGGCCGTCGCTCGCCTATCGCCGAGGTTTAGCTCAAGGGGCAAGTTTATACGGAAAACCCTAATTTACATTTTTAAACAGATTTTTCGGCCCATTCAACCCAATTATCCTCTCCTATAAATATCCAAGCCAATGGACGAAATTTTCTAAGCTGGTTTTCATTATTTTCATTGTCTCGTCTTATTCTCTAAAGATCCAGAACATATTCTTTCATTGTGATTCATCATTTCTTCTTGAAATCATATAACCACTTGTTTAGGAAAAACATCAAACCTATTAAACCGAAACACCATCTACTCCTATTAGTCATAGGAAGGTACTTTCTCAGTTGATCTTCAGAGGTTGCTGGAGGTTGAGAGATGTTGAACTATAAGCGCAGGAAGAGCACAAGGCCTTGAAGAAGGTTCTTGAAATTCGACTGGGAATAGACAATTGCAGAAGATCTTGAAACAGGCCTTGGAGTTAGCAAGAAATAGATCGAGGAGTCTAGTTGAGTTGACTAAATAGCATCTGATTGTAACTTACTCTGTATTGTCTATATTGGAGGTAACTGGCTTGGTCCCGGAGTTTTTACCCAATTGGAGTTTTTCCGTCATCATTTTGGTGTTCGTTATTTATTACTTTCTTTATTACCGAAGTATTCAAACTTAGAGAAATTGACTTGTTTGATTAACCATCTAGAAACAATTATAAGTGACTTGTTACTTTTGATTGATTGATTAATTCTGCATGTTGAGTCAAAACTAAAAACGAATAATTAATAATCATTCGATAACTTAGTAGCCGTTAATTTGGTAATCCGTAACTTTCAAGTGGTATTCAGAGCGACACCCGATTTTTCAGTAAGGTAGTTTATTGGATCTTTCACTCTCTTCTAAATCAAAAAGATTCCGCACCTATCATAGTGAAGAATTAACTCAAACATACAGAAGGAATAACATCAACCGTTTTAAAATTCATTTAAAAAGGATAAATATTTAATTCTTAAGAAATCACTTATATCATCTAAGGAAAAATAATAAATTAAAACTCAAAGGATAGATGGGCTCTTGATCAATAAAAAATGGCAACACGAGCATTTTTAGTGAAGGTATAATGAGAGATATCCAGAAGGGACAGAAAGAAACATCCTTCACTCGGGGGAAAGGAATAACTGGTTCAAATTAGAAAGCCCTGATTTCACCTTCCAGTGAAGCCAATCTACAATTGAAATATTACGGGCTAAAAACAAAACTTAAACCCAAATAAGAAGGGACAAGAATGTAAACAATTGCAAGGATAGTGTACGAATAAGGTCATCCAATAGCTCTAAAGGCAGTTGTACCTCCACTAAATCTTGGCCCTCCCAGTACACACTGGAATTAACCCCACCATCTCTTTGTTTTGCAGAAATTCTTGGGCGCTTGTTACCATTACCAGGCCGCCTCACTGTAGTATATGAATAGTGTCACGAGTCCGAGATGCAAAAGAAATCAACCTCCAATAGTGTACAACTACTACAGCAGGTAATGTGTATGATCCATGCAAGCAATTCAAAATATGTATTGACACACTGGGGAAGGAATCGTTATTAATAGCCACGTGATGCAATTTGGAAAGCAATATATCACAATTAAATGCACCATAATTATTCATATAACTATTGACAAACTTAAGCTATGCACATAGTACATCAAATGATCCAGTACTATAATACTTTTTTAAAGCATGGTTATTCAAGAATTTACCGAAGATTGCCAAACTTATAAAATTGAAAAGTTTATTTGATTAAGAAAGTCGTCATTGGGAAATTGAAAAATCTTAAAATTCCAGTTCAAGGCCACGTTAATAGAGTTTTTCAATCGACTTGCATGTAATTTTCTATATTTGTTTAAGTAATAAAACCTAAAAAGCCTGCATCAAATATTTGAAAGTTAGTCTCCCCTTTTTGTTTTATAAATTTCTGGATAAGAAAGTTCAGTCAATGTAATCATTAAACAGAGAAACAAGAGAGCAGTTTGAATGCAGTGTTTTGCCACAAAGTACGTCTAGACTTCAATGTCACGGGACTATGATATAAAATTACACAAGCAACAAGAAGTTTTCCATTTAAGTTTATAGTAATTGAAGAGATAAAAGAAATTCTTTAAAATCTCTAGACTCTATATCAATAAAAAGAGAACTTCGTTAAAATAGCAGAAACCTGAGCTGCCTCTCTGGGATTCAGTTTCATCATCAACTACCTCTATTTCCCTACGATTCCTTCTGGAATTATTGACAGCCTATAATAAAATTGTGAATCAATAAACAACTTGCAAGTTGCAACTTCACAAAAATGTTGGAATGGAATGTAGTATAAATTCTTACCTCAGTGAAGCTCCTAGGAGAGCAAATTATTACGTCGTCATCATCAGGCTCATAAGATGTCCTCACTTGTGCATAAGGAAGTCCAAGCTCCAACGTCGTATCGACATTCATGGAAGGATCCTCATCATGCGGTGGACAATTGAGGTCCAAATTGAGTACCATCTAGTTGCTAAAAATAAGTAATCTAGGGGATTAATTAGGATAAGTGAGGTGATTTTGCAACAATAACATGCAGTAAAACATAAAATCTTTCAATTGATGGAACTCCCCTGGAGAGTTTAACACATTTTGACGTATATCACGTGGATATCAGGTTATGCAATCAAATATGCATAAACCAAAAGGCGCATTCTGTATTCCAAATAAACAAATGAATACTTAATTTTGCACACCCTTCACCTTCCAGGATTGCCTGTTTGGTTTAGCTAAAAATTAAATTTTCAATAAATGTTGATAAAAGTTGATGAATATGTGATCGAGAAATTGATAAAAGTTAAAGCTCCCTGAAATGTGCGGTTGAAAATGAGGAAAAAATGAATTTTAGAAAATGAAGGCCAAACAGGGGGCTTAGTGTCACATAAAAAAAATAAAAAAATCAACCTGGGACAAAGCAAATTTGATCAAAGACTTCTCATCACATTAATGAATTTGATAAAAAGGACAAATCGTGCTTATGTTTCCTCTTTAATACAAACAACACCTAATAAAAATGCTTTCAAACATTTAAAATAAAACATGGCAAATACATGAAAAGAATATATATATGAATAGATCAGTCACATGCATTATTGATAGTTTAAGAACTCAAGATCAAGGGATATTACTTCTACACATACAAATTGTTCTTGGATAATAGAATTAAGCTACAGATTCTTCACAGATGGGCAGAGTACGGGTTTCGGGAAATTGATACAGGTACAACCTATAGCACAATGCATTTTCATAGTACAGAGTAATTTCAAATTTATAACAAACGATGATTATTAAATTTCCTACTCTGAAAAAAAAGTAGGTTATTTGTAATTTTGGAGGATGTTACAAGATCTATTATCAAATTAGGAAAGACTTTTACAATGTAAGCAATCTTATTGATTAGTAATAAGTACCGAGGTATGTCAACGATGTATAAATATGAAATATCCAAATTAGTTGGAAGACAAAAATTAGTTGAACGATGCTGCCTATCATTAATTGAACTTATATGTTCGACTCCACGTGCAAGCATGCAAAATTAGTTGAACAATGCTGCCTATCATTAATTGAACTTATATGTTCGACTCCACGTGCAAGCATGCAATGAGTATCAATATAAAAGTGGAATCCCTAAGTTCATCTTCGTCAAATATCCATTCTACAAGTTCAAAGGTTCTTCCCTTTTCAATGGACACGAATAAAATTTCAAGAATAACTTCATTCAGCTTGACCCACCCATCCACCCTCAAAATGTAAAATAGCAGACAAAATTAATTTTAAAAAGTTGATTGACGAATATGGATTGCTTTTGATAAATTTTACCCGATTTATAGTTTCCATATAGAAATAGTTTATGCATTAAGCTTATAAAAAACCCAATAAAAAGGAATAGATACAAGCAAAAATATACATTTATCAATCTATCTAAGTACTCTCTATCTAGGAAATCAAACAGCATTAATATTTGAAACCATACTACACACATTGTCGTAACAACAAAAAAAAATATATACATACATTAACATATACTAAAAGCAGAGAGACACGTATATATATATCAATGTCATGTTAAAAGAACCATGTGTATGTATATAAAGTCAAAGATGTTGCTACATCAAATTTAAAAATAAAATAAAAAACATTTACATGATTCTAAAACAAACCAGAAATCAAAGAGTAAGCAAAAGGAAGACCCTTTGCTTAAAATCAATAAAAAAACCAATTTAAAGTAACTCGATCACCAAAAATCACTGCTGAAACCATACATTCTCAACCAAAAAAAAAGCAAAAATTCCGAAAGATACAGTAAAATTCAACAAAAAATGGAACCCATTTTTTTCTTGAAAGAAAGAACCCACCTTGAAAAAATTCAAAAAAGCGTTGCATAAAAAGAGAATAAGAAGGGTAAAAGGCCATACCTTTCGATTTGGGCCAACGAGGAAGAAAGACTGATGAATAATTTAGGAGAAACAAAAATTAATAATAAATATATATTTATGAGGGGAAATAAAGACAACCAAAACATGGGATTATATGTAATCAACTTTGAAGATTTTGTTTAGTTTGGAAAAACATTTAAGCAAAAAGGAGATTTACCATTTCCCATAAGAATCTTTCTAACTCATAATGAATGTTTGAATAAATGCAGCAATTAGCATAATTAATCTTTTTTTTTTTAATATTTTTTTCTGGAAGGGCATTCAAAATTTCAAATCAGATGAATCCTTAGCCGCGGTTCTAAGCTTTTTCTTATTCTTTTGATTTTTTTTTCTTTTCTTTATACTCCCTTTATTTAATTTTCCAATTTCTCGAGAACACGTGCATTAATATGTAAATACTGGAACCCTCTTAAGAGAAACAAGAGAGAGAAAATAAAGGAAATACTTCGTGATATAATTCGTGATCATAGTTTAAATAATATACTTACCAACGGATGGAGTAACTGAATTCTTCGCGATTAATAAAGTGAAACTGATAATTTGTAAATTATTAAAATCCGACCCGGTTGTCATCTTAACCTAATAAAGACTAGTAAAACTTATATTATAATTTAAGTTGGTGAAATTTACCATTAATACATCCATATAGTATGATCCATTGTTGGCAAATAATGATATCACCGAAAATTTGATTTGGGCATAATAATGTCGTGCACAATGAATGTTATAAAATGGTAATGGTCGAGGCAAGGGTTCGACTATTTCTCCTTAAAATGATAATGTCCCGCACTGGTGTTAACAATATTATGACATTCGTATCTCAAAATACAACAACATCGACTTGTAATAGTAGCACTACAAATTACGAGACCCGACGAACCTACTCATGTATTGATTTCTCTAAAAATTGGAGGACTAAGATGCACGAATATAATTTTTTGAGGTTGGATTGCAAAATATGAATAATGCAGAGATGAAGGAATAATTTCGAAAGAATAATAAAATCAAAATTGATTTTAGAGTGAATGAAACCGGGGTATGTGGGCCTATTTATTGAAGTTGAAAGGTTGTGTACAAAAAACACAACAGCCAAAAAGTTGTGTCTTCAACAGACACAACCCGTTTAGACGGACAGTTTAACTTTCAACCGTCAACTACCCTTCTTAAAGAATCTACGTGTCACGCACAGAAAATTTGCGGAAAAAAATAATATAAATTAAATATATATAAATTGAATCTTCATAACTTAGTTGTCCCATTGAACAAAGATTTTGAGATCTCCAGTCAGCAAAGTTGGGTTACCATTACCAAGATTCTTGAGTAGTAGACTTTAAGCACATTTCTCTTGAGAGACAATATACTCGATCTCTTGGTAAACTTTTGGTAAGCGGATCCGCGAGATTTTCTCTTGACTTTACATAATCTATGGAAATAACACAATTTGAGATCAACCGCTTAATTGCATTATGTTTTCGACGAATATGTCGAGACTTATCATTATATATACTACTATGTGCTCTATCAATAGTCGACTGACTATCACATTGTATACTAATTGCAGGCACATATTTAGACCAATATGGAATATCCTCTAAAAAATTACGAAGTCATTCTGCTTCCTCTTTACCTTTATCTAAAGCTATGAACTCATATTCAATCGTGGATCGAGCTATACATGTTTGTTTAGAGGGTTTTCAAGATACGGCCGCACAACTAATGTAAAAACACCCATTAGTGGATTTTGAGTCTTTTGTATCTGATATCCAATTA
>CAIGRF010262216.1:0-12367 GCA_903798235.1 Fraxinus ornus
ACGAACTGTCGGAGCCTGACTAGTTGACGCGCAGAAAATGGGACAAGGGCGGTGGGCGTTGGCGGAGCCTCGGAGATGGAGTCGCGGCGCAGTCATCTGTCGCGCAGAGAAGATATTTGAAGAAGAATGAGGGGTGTCTGTAGTCGGGATTATATTTTGTGGATTGTGGTATGTGGGTATGCTTTTGGGTAATTGATTCATAAATGAGTCATTTATTTTTGGATTGGATTTGGGTTATTTATTTATTAAGTAACTATTGGGTCAATATTTATTAATGGAAAAAAAATAAAAAATTTCAAAATTTTGTGGGGACGAGTCAATTTGGGGGGGGTGCGAAACTGAAAAATACATGACAAATTAATTAGGAATAGTGGACCGCGGACAATGTTGGGGGGGACGGTAGCCCCCTGCCCCCTATCTACGTCTCTGCCATCACTATTGGAACGTGTATGAAAGTGGTTGAGGTGCCTTTGTTAAAGAAAAACTAGATTTCTCCTTTTCGGCTTTGTGCTTTCCTTGAGATCTGTTCTTCTTCTTCCTTTGTAAACATCGGTTGAGGTAAATGATTTCCAATTTTATTGGTGTCACCTTCTTGGATTATTACTAATGCTTAGTAATTCTTTCTTTGCAGGTCCTTTGACACCAAGGGGGAGGTTTGTTAGGCAATTTGTTGTCAAACGACCTCATTGGACGATGATGAAAGTCTTGTTTCTTGATTCAGTCGGCATTGGCCTATTGACTGATTATCAATACCACAATTAATCGAATTATCCACGTAACCTACTTGAACCATTCGAAGCAGCCTAATTGAATTAGGGTTGCTCATGGCCCAACCCAAATAACCCGGATGACTCTTTTAAAGTGTTAGACTACTTACTGTCTTATTGGGCCTATCTCGTGACCTAATAGCCTATACCTAAACCTAATCTATTAATACCCTACTCATTACTATTGTAAGGTGTGTGAAAGTGATTGAGGCGCCATGTCTTTGAGAGAACAGATTCCTTTCTTCTACCTTTGTGATTTTTGGCTTTGTGCTTACCTTGAGTGATTTGTTCTTTTTCTTCCTTTGTGAATTACATACTTTAAGCCTTGATCATTTACAACTTGTCAAGCTCTTTGTGGGCTAGAGAAAAGGAGCAACTGGTTCTTGGTGGAGAAGGTGTTGGTTTGTGGTAGTTTGGTAACCATGGTGATCGATCGAGGCTGAGCCCGGTATCCCTTGGTACACTGGTGGCGATTTCATCCTCACAGGGCTAATCCCCAAGCTCCCCATATTAGGCTTTAAGCTGAATTGGGTTAACATTTCTTGGTGTTCTATTTACTTTTTACACTATGGTTATGTGTTTATATTTCGTCAGTTTTACATTTAGGGTTAAAAAAACCCAACATGTACCTTATGGATGCAAATAGTTGGTAGGCTACACACTGTTCAAGTGCACCTTTACTTTAGAGTACAACTTTTAAGTTCGTTGGACAACATTGTTCTTGTCATGTTGTGAAGAGAATTAGATACATGTTTTTTCGTACATTCAATGAAAAGAAATAAGTAAATTCCAAAACATGCTAAGATTAGATTTCTGTTTTTAGCAATCTCTGTCTTCTATCAAGAAGAAGCCCACAATACTAAATTGAGAAAACTAAAATGTGGGTTAGTTGGAGATCAATTTAAATCCTTTTAAAAAAATGGAATACTTAACATGAAAAGATTTCATTGCATGAACTAAAGATGGAGGTCATGTTATCGACTGATGATGGTGAAAACGTTAAAGAGATTGGCCGCGATGATGTTTCCACTGCATATCGGTCTCCTTTTTTTTTCTCAGAAATAATGTTTCCACGTGTCGTGTCTCATTTCATTTATGTGCAATCTAATTCTACTTGTACATTAAGATCGAATGAGTGATACACTGAATTGGATCAAATTAAATAACATAGATATGATAAAATTTCATTTTTTTCAAATGCAGTGATAGGATAAAATTAAAGTAGAGAGACATGTATAGAAAAGTCGAAACTATGTATGTTGATGGGAGGGCCAATAAACAGCTCCTTCTCTTGGACAAGGCAGAGGAGCAGGTTGTGCAATGAAGGTAGGATACTGCTGTCCTGGCATTACTACTGAGAAATCTGATGCATATGATGCTTGTACCTGCTACAAATATGTGCTTGTTAGAAATTTTATAACCAATTCTTTGTTCAATGGATTTTCTAATGCATTTTCTTTTTCAATCTTTTCACTTATAATTACTATAAGTGTATTTGCTTTATTCTTCTTTTCTGATTTATTCTTATATAAGCACAGAAACTCATAAATTAGATTCTAAAAATCTATTTCTTACACTGGTAAAGTGTAAGATGGAAGAACAGGCCTTACTGTTTGTGAACCTCCAAGTTTCTGCATTTGTTGTGATTCCAAGTGGGCAGAATAGTCGTCTTGAGATGACGAAAAAGATGCATTTGGCCTAAATAGATGCTCAAATATAGCCATTATAAGGAACATTGATATCAATATTGCTGTAGCCACAAAGCCAAAAGAAATTGCATTCATGGATGTGCCAAAGCTGTTCCATGGACCTTCTCTGCCAACTTCTGTTTGAGATGGACTAGGATATGAACTGCCATAGATGTTCCATGGCTTTGGCCGTCCAGAGTTAAGCTCACTCATAACTACTTTTCTGCTTGAATATCTCAAATGAAGATCCTTTCAAACTGATTTTGACACTGTCCCAACAACGAACACTCTACTGCTAGCTGAGGCCTTGCTTTTCCCCTAGGCGAGTCAACCAATTTGGGGGTAAGAAAAAATCTTTACTCTTGCATTTCTACTCCAGAACTTAATGATCTTGATCTACTGAGATCCACTAGGGAGGATATCAGAAGCTATTTTCAGCATTTTTTTTCAATACCCTGAAAAGTGATGAAGATCTCTCAGATGGTCAAGATTAGGAATTAGTACAATTAATGCAAGTAGAGAAGCTATTTCAATTTCAAAAAGAAAACAGATTATTAAGAGGAAATGATCCTTGATAGTTCTACCATATAGTTTTTACTAGAATCAGATTAATCAGCAGAAAGAAATTTTTTATGGCCATTACAAATGAGAAATGGCCAAGTTGGAAGCGAATGGTATACCGTATTGGCTCACACAGTAAGATCATCTATAGGACAATATTACTGTCCAAACATTCCCTATATGATGCTTCTGATGATTAATTATTCTGAATTGATGCTAAACATAGAAACCAAATGATACAAAATGGAAAAAAAAAAAGAAAATGACAGATGATTACCAGAAATAGAATTAGTACAAGACAATCTTGCAGAGGTTCTCAGAAAATCTTCATTCATATGTTGATGTTAAACCAACAAAATAACTTACAACATAAAAGCATAAACCTAGGTTTTCTTGCAAACAAATTCCAAGACAGTTCCCTTATATATTTAGAAACAGGAGAAACCATTATCCCAAATCTTGCTAAATAAGATTCCTGTCATATAAGAACAAGACAGCCCTATTCCTCCAAATCTTACCTAAGATGCAGCTCAATCTAGCTATAGAGAATAGAAAATGTAAAGAGAAAGGAGTAGAGTATATATGATAATCTCAGTTGAAAGACTTTATAATGTTTTCGATGTGTGGTACTAATCCTGATGCCTAACTTAATGAGTACTGTACCTTGCCTGGAGAAGCAAACTTAAAAGAAATTGTAAACATGGGCCATCATGTCGGGTGAAGCAAAAGAGGGTGCTTTGAGGCTTGCTAGAAGCTTTCAATTTTGAGAAACTGTATCTGTAGGCCCAGAGGAGTAAATCAGACCGTGGCTGTACTATTTGAGGCTGCTTGGCACAATCAATTTTGAAAATACAATTAGTCTAGAAGTCTAACAGAGCCCTCTCGGATGATTTTGAGGTGGCCTGGCTCAGTATCCGGCACGCCTAAAATTATATGCCCATTGGCTCTTTCCAGGCAAGGCATACGAACTTGGCAATTTAATTTTTTTGGCTACATTTTATTTTCATTTTTGTTTAAGTACTTGATTTGACTGTAGAACTAGGCCGGCACACAACACCACACAACACAACCCAACCCATCATGAGTTGGGGCGGTCGTGCATATTTTGAAACCCCCTAAGTTGGCCATAAGAATGCATCTTTGCTGAACCTAATCAGGCCAGCCTAGTTGCATTACTGAATAGATAGAATTGACAGATGTTTGGGGATGGAAACTTGTGAAATTGAACACAGCCAAACAAATTTGATGGGATTTCAATTATTTCCTTCCTTGCTTGCTTCTCTTGTATCTTTATTTCTCGCAGTTTCAAAAAATCCCTTAATTCTTTCGTCAGTGACATGAGAGTACACGTCGTTCCCTTTACGAGAGTCTATTAATCAGTGTGTTTCCAACACTTTTTAATGGCATTAAATTTGCTCAGGAGTTGGTAAATATTTAGAAACACTGTTGAAAACTCCTAGAGCAATATAATTGACAGGAAATTCTCAAGAGCTTTCATTACAAACGGATTCATCATTCAGGAGTTGGTAACATATCACATACTCACCCACCAGATAAAGATAGCTGTTAATAAATTGTTAAAGAAAACAAAGGCTGCAGCAAGTAACATTTAAGTTTATGATGGTGCACTATGATTGAGCAGGTGTGGAATCAAATCACATTATGCAGTATAGAGGATTTCAAAAAGAGAGAATAAATGTTGGATATGTTATAGATTTGCAGTATCTCAACGCCCCATTATTCAAGTTAAAGTAAAAAGGAGTGTGTGTAGAGCTAAGAAAAGGAGGCTATGTAGATCACTGCAACACAGACGTGACTCGATATGATTAAATAATAGATAACACATAAAAACACGATAATTGTCGTGGCTAATATTGTTCTACTACCGGACTTAAAGATATTGAGCTAGGCCAGCCTCAACCCAATACAATAAAGGAGGTGTGCCGGTCCCACAGCCCTAGAGCTGGGCCCTATAGTTCCATTTTCATGAATTTGAAATGGTCCTTCCAAACTTGGTGAATACTAGAAACAAACATGAGACAGCCAATGAACCTAGGAACCTTCAGAAAAATTTAAGAAAAAAATGCTGCTATAATTGTTACACTATGAAAGGTAAGAAAAGGCAGCATCAAGGGGAGGGGGAGGGTGGGGAACTTTTCCCTTTATCTTCAATGTCATAGGGATCTTTTTCAATGAGACAATCACCATGTCTTTGAAAGATTTGAATGCTTTTCAAAACCTATACCTCATAAATCATTTTAATCATATACACCCCATGTGCACCACATGCATATTTTACTTTGTGATTATGAGGACAAAAAAAAATTAAAGAAAAAGAAGAAGAAGTTCAAGAAAATGCCACATTTTTACTGGTTTGTTGGGTAAGGTGAACTCAATAATACTAGACAAACTACCATATCATGTTCAAATATTACGTATCAAGGCGATTCATGATGGTATTCTAATGAAATTTTCATTAAGTAAATTTGCTCAACAAAAATTTAAGTACATTGATTACTTCCATTGAAAGCTATAGAAAAAGGACAAAGAAATCAATACCCCTTTTTCATGGTGACATGATTATGGTAAATTGTAACATACTGAGCCCACAAAATTTCACTCTTGATATCTTGATTCTTGAATAAACATAACCATGTATGTCTTTTAATTTATATTGAAGTCACATCGAGAAAAGAAATTGTTTTTTTCATATAAGACAATTTTTTAAAAGAGAAGGGTCCCACGATAAGATAACAGTATTGAGCAAAATGTTGAAAAAGATGTTGTTTGCTTTTCTTTTTCTCTCTTTTTTCCAACTGATGAAAGCATCTTCATCTCCAGTAAACTTACTTTTCTAGCATGTTAATTGTTCACAGAGTCCTAAACAACTCTTCCAAATTTAGCTTTTTCTTTACACCATACCAAGTTCCTCAGCAAGGGCTAGCTTTCCATGCTACATGTTCATAACATAAAAAAGACAGATTTTACTGAAACTTCACTTATATTAGTCATGGACGTACTTCATTATTGTTTGATAATATTTACTTAAATTTTATCGTCAACATGTTGCATCATGTGCATGCATGCCCGATTATGTTTGTTCTCATGCACAATTTTTATAAATGAGTGGCGACTAATACCTTTACTTTTTTTAATAGCATTAGACACTTTTTCCTCCATATTTTCTTCCCTCGATTGAAGCGATTTAGATTTTGAGTTTTAGTTACTTGCAACCGACGACAATTAACATGTTTTTCAGGAATTAATAGTAGAAAAAAAAAGGATTACTGGTCCTCTTGAAATTCCTATAATTAATTTGCTTTATATTATCAAGTTGGAAAAGCTTTCCCTTTTTCTCTTTTATACACACTTAGTCCAAGTCTTCTCATGCCTATAATCTCTCCCCATGTGGGTTCCATTTATTACATATAATCTTCTACATTCCATGGATTATATATTGTTTCGAAGACAAAATTTATTTATTTTCTTTTCTAATATTTAACTCTTTTTAAATGAAATAATTTAGTGTATGTATAACATGCAAAATCAGTAATTTAAGACTCGTTGTAACCCATTTATGAAAAAATGAAAAAAAAAAATTCCTCCTACAAATGGTGAGACATGTCATCTGTAACAATTCAAACATTCATATGATATGGTTTCTTGAGGTAAAGTTGTGTGTCTCTCTCTCTCTTACTGATCTTAAAATTTCATGTTAATACATCAATACAAGTCCATGCCAAACATAATTTCTTGTTTGAAATGGAATGGATAAGATCGACACAAACTGACACTTGATCTATGAAATTGCACTACGAATTTATTTGCAGTTTTCGGCATCAGCCTGAGTTACAGTTAGTAAGGTTAAAACATTGTTTATCATATAAAAGAGGCAACGTTGGCAGCATCAACTTGTCCAAGACTTTTAACGTGTTTTTCAGCAGTAAAAATAGTAATTAATTGCAGGCCAATCAGTTTATATGGCTTAAGTGCTTTTGTGGTCCTCACAGTCACGTGGACCTATATGTGCCCATTGACATTCAAGCGTGCTACAAAAATTTGCATAATCTTTTGGCTGACAGGATGTATTTTAAAGTTTTGTTCTGAGATTAATGCCTAAAGCAAGGCATGTGGTCACACGGCGTACTATACATGACTCGTTTTACGAGGTAGAATGGACTTTCGGTTACATACAATTTCAATATTTTCTTTCTTTCTTTCTTGATAATGTCAAATGTTCTTCACTCTAGAATAGTACATGCCTTTGTTTTGCCGTTTCATGATGCGCGTTGGTCTAGCATGTCTAGAGAGGCTGGCCAACCAATGCACGTCTTCTAAACAACTTTTTTTTCTTCGAAGAGATTCAAGAACCCACCAAGAATTGCAGGTCATGCAGGGCCTCTCTACAAGTTTTGGAACCACGACCTCTTTTACACCTCTAGTCCAACTTGCAATTTCTTGATATTTTTGGTAAAATTAAGGAAATAATGGATAGTAATCAAATGCAATCACTAAAATTCGAATCTTCACTATGAAAAGGATCAGCTCTGTATGAAAGAAAGCAGCAAACAAACTTACATATACTTATAAGAGAAATGTACTAAGCACCAATACTTACCCTAAACACTGTAACACATCAATTAATGAAAAATTCTATTTGTACCTAATTTTTTACCTAGAGGCTTCTGAATTTTCACCATGAGAAGAATCGGCTATGCATGGAAGAAAGCAGCAAACAAACTTACATATACTTATAAGAGAAATGTACTAAGCATTAGTACTAACCCTAAACACAGTAATACATCAATTAATGAAAAATCATATTTGTACCAAATTTTTTTAAAAATGTTTTATCAAATTGACAAGTGACGGCCCCTATTGGGAGGCCACACCGGGTAGTCGTGCTTTTATTCCTCCACATCACCAGTGGGATGAGGGTAAGAGCTGAGCGCGCACATGATAACCACAACTGAGTTTTTCATTACAACCCACTGGATTGAATCAACGAGATATGTTTAGTATACAAAAAAACTGTACACCTTATTTGACAAAATGTCATTTTGTCATTGGACTGTTTTTTCATTACAACCCACTGGATTGAATCAACGCGATATGCTTAGTATACAAAAAAACTGTACACCTTATTTGACAAAATGTTATTTTGTCATTGGACTGTTTTTAAAAAAAACTGTGTCGATAGCCAATGAGATGCTGCCAACACTGCATATGTACACCAAGTGGGTAAAAATCCCTGTACAAGTAGGGAAATCCTTTTTCAATTGACGGAAATCTCAAAGAGTACAAAATAAGATTGTCAACAATCCATCCAAGTCATCCACGTTTATGGCACTTATCAGTAAATCAGCAACAAAAATGATCAACACAAGCATGTTCTGTCAAAATCGGAAATGTTCATAATGCATGGTCCAAAACATTGAAAATAGGAAATGAATAATACAATCCATCGCCATAATCAAAGTAGGTTTCCAAAAACAAAGCATACTGCAATTAGGTAGTATTCAGATAAGATATAAACTTGACGATATCAAGTGAGAAAACGGAGAGAACAAGTCCTCTCAAATCTTGAAAGCTTGAAGTTGTCCTCAATATGCTTCTTTTCTTAAGCTTTAAGTCGACCAAAGGACTTGGCCTTTTCTTCTGTTGTCTGGAATCGTCCATGGCCAAATTTCGAGGATGTATCAATGAATTTGAGTTTGATCTCCTCCAATGCCAACCTCGATGTTTGGTTCAGCAACGACTGCCTCAAAGTAACAACCCGCTTCTTCGGTCCCACACAGCAGCCCTTTATCATCAGATAATCATCTTTCACAATACCATAATGAGGAAAACCACCCATCGGGGTAATATCTTTCTCAGTCCTAGTTAACAAAAAAAAAAACCTTTCAGAAATGATGATATAGGAAATTAATAAAATATAATAGAACAAAAGAAGATTATACTGAGATCACACTCAGACAGGAGCCTTTCAGGAAATAAAATAATAATAGTAAGTGCGCATGTCACAAGTAAAAGATTAATGACCTGTCAAACTCCGTCATAGCAGAATGAGACTCCTGAGCAGTCTTCCCCAGCTTGTAAATCTTCTTGTTCATTTCTGTCCTATGATGGTAACCATTTTGCCCAGCCCTAGCAACAGTGAATGAAACCCTGGCTGGATGCCAGGCACCAATACATGCGACCTTACGAAGACCACGGTGAGTTTTGCGAGGCAGGCGGGTAACACCCCATCGGGTCACCACACCTTCATATCCCTTACCCTTGGTCACCCCAATAATGTCAATCATCTCGTCTTTCTGGAAAACAGCATCAACAGGAATCTGTTTTTCAAAGAGGCTATAAGCATAATCAACCTTCTTTGCAACATCTCCTCCATTCACTTGAATCTCCATGAGGTGGGCTTTCTTTTGCTTAAGTCCTTTCATCTTACGAATCTGTAAACCCACAAAACATCATCAAATAATTATAGAGCTGAAGATCCAATCCCAGTTTTAAAGTTATAGTAGTCAGATCGTGCCAGACAAAGACACCCCCAAAGTAATAGACTAAATCTAAATGTGACAACATAACAAAAGTCCTATTAGCAGTAATCCCATGAAAGCACAACCACTGATTGCTGAAGGGAATATGCTTCAAATAAGTGCTAAGTGGGTACCTGTGTATGAGCCAAAACCCTAATAACAGAGCAGTACTTCTTCAATTTCTCCAACTGAGCAGTAATATCCTTCTTCCCTTCTTCGGTTTCAAACTTCTTCGAGTACTTGGTAAAAGCCTTCTTTTTAGACTTGCACCAGTTTTTGTAGAATCTCCTCTTGATCTCCTCACTCAGATGTTGAGCCCATACAGTATTCAGACAACGGAGTCCACGTGGTGTTTTGACATACCCAACAACTCCAACAACCACCATAGGTGGCGTTTCTATAACTGTTACAGCCTCACATGTCTCCTTCTTGTGGAGCTCTGCACAAATAACAGTTATGATTAAAAAATTACTCACATGAGGACAAAATGCAAAAAACAAATGAATTACAAATATGGAAAAGAATTGAGTAACATATGAAATAATAATACGAAAAATAGCGGTTGAGTGGCATATGAAAAAAAACAATTATATTGCATGTATACACACTCATAAAAGAACTCTATAATTTTGTAACCAAATTTTAATAAAGGTCCTATTTATAAATGTATCCAAATAATTACAATCATCACTTACTCGTATATTAAGCAGAGTGAAATTAGAATACTAATTTTCACTTCTGCTGCAATCTTACTGGTGAAGTAAGAAAGAGAACTTACTTGACCCAGGTTTTTCAACTTCTCGCACAATATGAGTCATCCCAGCTTTGTAGCCAAGGAAAGCTGTCAACCTGCATTGCTTTGTTGGATCATCTTTGGGAAAGGCCTTCACTGCAGAAATACAAATGCAGATATAAATCAATAACCAAAATCCTAACATTCTTTTGTAAATAAATGATGCCAAGAGATTGTACTATAAGCAAGTTGACGATGTTAAATAAAGGCCTATGGCATTGATCAACTACTCAAGAATGAATAAAGTCAAACCATCACACTACCACATAATAAATCAACCAATATCATAGACATGGCAACAAAATAAAAGAATCCATTTGATTCAGGCCTTTTCCATTAGCTCAAATCAGTTGATAACTCTTACTATCACAAAACTCTTGTTATACATTATATCAGCAGAAACACAGAGAACCCAATACAACATTAACCACTAAAGTAAAAAACCTATTATAGGCTTTACAAGAAAACGTTTCACTGTCAAACCAAAAGCTCGCAAAGTAAAACATCATCAATCCCTTGAACTTATAAACTTTTTCACAAAATGATTTATCGACTTTTACGAAGTTTATTGAGTTCTATATCTCAGTCAACAATAGTCAATACATGTGAACTTCTCAACAGTTCCAACATCTAGAAACACAGTTCAATAAATGACAACAATATTTATAACCACCAGAGAAGGGTAATAAAATTGCTATTAAACCGTGTGCAAAAAAAAATAAACGAATGCATTGAAGATATGAACGAACACAAGCAAAATATGATATGAAAAGATGGGAATATAGCACAATACCTTTTCCTCTTTGACGAGATGCTCTTTTTCTAGGGAGAAATCCCAAAGAGCCATGCCTTGGGTGCTCAAACTTGCGGTGAGACATTGTTCCCTGCTTCTAATGATACTGTAAAACTTACAGACTTTAATTTAAGTCTCTAATAACATGAAATGCCATAGGGTAAGTTCGGGTCAAAACAAGAAATAGCATGCTTGTAAAGAAAGCAATGTGGCAATGTTTTTCACAATAGTTTGCCGTGTGATTTTCCAGCACTCAATTACATATGAATCTAGAGATCAGAAACCTAACAACAAAGTTACTTTAGTATCTCCATGAAAATGACAAACATACCCAATAGTGACTATAATATAAATGAAAATGTGGTAAAAAATTGTATGTTCAAGAAAACCAAAAACACCATATTTCAGATCTGATTTTCTGAAACAGCCGATGGTCATATGAAAATGATTTTACATTGTAAGACTCAAAAGCAGGTACAGCAAACGAAAACATTAAAGCAAAATCCAGCTATCGCCATGACTAGATGAACATGTTAGATTACAACCAGATCCTATCAGACAAATAGAAATGCTACTCCCGAACCAAAGGCCTATGACATTGATTTACTATGCCAATTCTCGTGCTCAATGGTATTTCTTCCCAAACACAAAAATGGTGTTGGTAAAAGAGAGCCCTTCCGAGACTCCAGCCTTGATTTCTCAGTCCTTTTACTTTAGGGAGCGCATTCCAATCATCAAAAGGAAATGGAACAATCAAAACATGTCCACCAGAGCCATGACATAATCATTAACTATATACACATCCTAAAATCCCTCAGAATGCAATAGAAAATTACCCAATCAAATTTAACTTCAAACAGGCTTTGACGAAACTATTATATATGAAGTGTCACTTAAAAATGCAATCATCAGAACCCAGATACAGATATTATAACTGAACAACATCAAAATGAAAGTATAAATTATAATGTTTAATATTTCTAATTAGACAGAATTCCGAGAAAATTGAATTACCTCGGAGCCGCACAGCCAAAACGCTGATTGAGAAACCTAGAAATTTGAGGAATTTATAAATGAGTACACTGATAAACGGACAGCTAGGGTTTTGGCGGTGTGATTTTAGAGGCCGTAATTGGGCCTCTAATTGTTGGGTTCTTCGTCCAAGTGTTTAAAATGGGCATTATCAAAAGGGCAAATTAGGCCCACTACGGCCTAGATACTTTAAA
>CAIGRF010262240.1:0-10080 GCA_903798235.1 Fraxinus ornus
ATTAATATGAAAAATAATTTAGTTTGTGAAATAATTTAAACATTGACATGTTTAAAACTACTGTAAATGTAAAAAAGAAAAAAATTAAAACCATGTTACGAAATTAAACAAATAAAAAATGTAAATTTATATATAACACAATACATTTAAGAAAAACTTACCAGAAAATTCAACAGAAAGATATAATATAAACAAGCCTAAAAAAAAATTGGAGTGTTTGAAGTATATTTTCTTTTCTCACTGGAGTTGTTTTATAAGCAAAAGATAGAGAAAAGACAAAAATAAAAAATAAAAATAAAAATAAAAATTTTAAAAAAAATTTCACAGGCAAAGGCCTGCATGCGTGTGAAGTTTGCCTTGCCATTTTGGCAAGGCAAGCTTCTAATTAAAAATAAAATAAAATTTAAAATTATGCAAAGCGCACCAAGCGCGGGAGAATGGGACTGATTGCACTTATTAAGAAGATAAAATATTCTAACCTAGACACTGATTGCATTTATTAAGAAGATAAAATATTCTAACCTAATGTCTAGGTTTAATCCAAAAGCAAGGCAATTTCATTGCACATGACAAAATATACTTTATAATCCAAGTCAAGATCCCAAATTTCTTGATTCGAAAACAAGACAAGTTAAAATCACACAATAAAATAAATACATTTTATAATTTGATCAAGGCTTATTAAAATATAAATACATAAATTTAAATTTATAGGCACCTTGACCATCTAGGGCATTCAAGGCACGCTCCACTGTAAAATATCGTTAGTCACGACAAAGATAGTTACATTAATTAAGCAGTAAATATAACATTAATACATAATCTAGATAGACATGATAATTACAAGAATGAATCACGTGGTGTTACAGAATCCAAAGTGACTGATGAACAATACAGATAAATTAAGTAGCAAAATAGGAAGATAGTGATTTTGCTGCAGTCGAAAAATAGTGGGAGCAAGTTGTTACGCAAACTTCTAATCTTTGCTCGGATCATTCTCTTTTCAAAAGGCACATAGCATCAGATTATGCCTCAGAATCACTATGTTGGAATTGCTGGCAATTGTCCAAATGAAGGACTCGGTTATTCATTCCGGAAGTCAGGTCATCGTGCCAAGGATTGTCCAAATCCCAACTGGAGGTTGTGCAATTATTGCTTAAAGCTAGGTCATTTTGCAGCCGACTGCAAAAATGATAAGGCATGCAAGAGGCCATATTGCCCGTTAGTGCTACTGTGCCAGAACGATCCCATTAGCAACTCGTGCAACATTACTGACCATGAGGCTAGGCATTGCCCAAAGGGTGAGTTTTTTGGGACGAGGGATGGTTGGGACCATTACGGTGGTCAGGGGCGGATCTGAGGGAGGGCTTGCTTGGGATATGGCCGAGGCCAGCCCAAGCCCGGATCCACTATTTAATGTGTTAAAAGATGGTTTATACATTAGCCATGCTCAAACTGAATTTTAGTCCATTCAGCCTCAGTCTAATCCTCTAACTAGTTAGCCTATCTCCATAACTTGTAAAATTGTCAACGCAATTACATGTGGTTGAGTTATAAAATTTTCCTATTCTTTTCGTTTTCGTTTTCATTTAATTTTTCCTTTTGTTTTAAGTTAAATTTAGGTACCAACTCAACATGCTACAATTAAGCTATAAACCTCGAAAATCATCGATATTGAATTGTTTTAAGGATGTGAGCTTTATTTTCAGAACTACTTGAATTAAGTTGGATTTGATTTTTAATAGCTCGATTCCATTTAAATTCGTTGAATCTTCTTCTCGTGAAAACATGAACTCACTTCTAAACGTAAATGTTTGCATGTTTTTTCTATCATTTTCTCGTCTTTTCTTTTTTATCTTTAAAGTCAATGTAATGTAATAACTATATGCATATTAAAGGGTAATACTTTTTACGTCCTCACAACTAATGTGTATTTTACTTTTAAATAAATAAGATTTCTTTGTAAGGTCGAAAACAAACTAAAAAATTAGTCTAGCCCCCATCCCCCGGGGCTAAATCCTACCTCTGCCCCTAATGGTGGTTATCGAGACGTAGCTTGGTCACATGATCAAGGTTTTCATGGAAATGGTTATCTTCTACAACCGTGGTGGTCGGGTGACATGGTACTCAAGTGTCCCTCAGGTAGATTTATCGATAGCTGGCAACCAGATACTAAAGATTCACCAATTAATGATGTTTTAACTACCAAAGAATTAATGCTTTGGAAAAAAATTCTTCGGTTTTGATAGCCAGCCATACTTGTATAATGCATTGTGTATTAAACGGAGTGAAAATCCCCGACCACTTCTCCATTCACCTAGATATTACCGGTACGCTGGAACACACCTTTAGAGTGTAAAGATTATCGACCAAGAAAAAAGTTCAACGATGTTTGTAGTACAAGAATATCGAAGGACCAAGTTTGGAAAAATTATGAGTTTGGTCCGATGGCCAAGCATAGCAAGTAGTTGCTTCAAGCAGGTGGTCCTGGGAACCAATCTCTCTTTCTCTTCACTCTTTTGATGTTATATCCTCAGTTGTTGGGAGTTGGAACCAATCACTCTTTCTCTTCACTCTTTTGATGTTATGATGATGCTTTATAGTTCAACTTTCCGTACTCTTATTATGAAGTGCTAAGCAATAGGGAGAAGTAAGAAAAAGTTCTTTATAGAAAGAAGAAATGATACATTGCCTTTCATGAATGCTAACATTGAAACTTAGTGCATATTTTGAAAGTATATGTGTCTCCTCATACGTTATCATTATTGCCAAATATATATCAACTTGGATAATGGCTATCATTGTTAATATAACAAATTTTCAATGGTATCTATTAATGCATATTCAAATTAAGATATATATGGTGTGTTTGAGTCACATTATTTTGAAAGAATGTATTCTGGAATAGTAAATTGATGGAGAGTGTGGTTGAAAAAGAAGGAAAAGTTATTGATGTAATGAAAAATATCATTTTATTGAAGAATGTGTGGTTGAAAATGAGCAGAAGAATGAGAATGAAAATTTTAATGTGTACCAAATAGGGGCATATACTTGCTAAAAATTGAGTCATGTGACGGTGCGAGCATATATGACCAAGTTGAATTGTCTAAAGACAAGTCAAGTGGCGATTGATTAAAAAGCTTCGAGTCAAAATCTTGCTCGGCCATAACGACATTCTAGGTAATACCAACCAGATCGACTTAATTAGATAAGCAACATAAGCAATGAGGTAGACTCAAGCTTATTTTGTTTCTATACTCAACCAACCAATGACCAATGTATTATTGATCTCAAAATATGTCCGATCAAGTGGCTAACAAAAAATCCCGGCCACTTCCTCGTCCACCAAGGTATCACCTGGATGCTGGAACACAGAGTTACGGTGTAAAGGTTACCGATCGAAAAAAGGGCTCGACAACCATTTGCAATAAAAGTATAGTGAGGGATCAATTTTGGAAACATTAATATGAGTTTGGTCCGACGGCCCAACAAAGCAAGTAGTTGCTTCAAGAAGGTGGTCCTGGGAATGTTAAACAGAGTGATGGATACTCTTTTATAGGATATGTAAATATTATATTCTCAGTTGTTGGGAGTTGGAACCAATCTCTCTTTCTCTTCACTCTTTTGATGTTATGAAGATGCTTTATGGTTCAACTTTCCGTACTCTTATTATATGAAGTGCTAAGCAATAGAAAAGAGTATGAAATAGTTATCAACTTTCATTAATGCTAACATTGCACCTTATTTAAAAACTTCACATTTCTTTTTTATGATTTGGCTCTGCATAGGAGATGAAAACGGGGGTTATTACTTTTTTTTTTTTCCTTTAATTAGGTAATATCTAATGTATTAGACATACCCTAATGAATTAAAACGATGACATATTCTAATGTATGAGACGTGGTGATGAATTATTGTCCATAATATATATCATAACAAATATGCAGCGTCAAAGAATAGTGGCCTTACTCGTTCTTTATCATTATTGCCAACTATATATATATATATATATATCAACTAGGGTAATGGCTATAATTGTAGTTTATTTATTTATTTATTTTTCTTCCAATGGGATCTTTGGATGCATATTCAAATTGAAAGATATACTCTCTACAAATTGAGTCATGTGACGGTACGAGCATATATGACCCACTTGAATTGTCTAACGACAAGTCAAGTGGAGATTGATTAAAAAGCTTTGAGTCAAAATTTTGCTTGGCCGTAACGACATTCATAGTAATACCAAACAGATCGAATTGATACATTACACAACATAAGCAATGAGGACACTCAAACCTATTTTGTTTTTATACTCAACCAACCAATGAACAAGGTAATCACCATCATGTTCTTATTTGTTAGTCATATGTCTTAGGAGTATAAATATTAATCACTCACATATTTGTTACATTAAACTAGACAAATGTGAAAAAGTTAAAGAAAATTCAGTTTATAACAGAATTTGTCAACATTTTGTCTAATATGTCTTGTCAATCTAGCGTATTAAGAGTGACTAACAATTCAATTTCTTTTTTCAAAGCAAATCTTCTAATGTAACCAAGTTTAGAAAAAAAAAACAAAAAAACAAAAAAAAAACTAGGCTCTTGTGTGAGCCCCATTTTGGAGGAAAAAAATGTATTTTAGATAGTAATTTTTTGGAGTGTTTGTGGTTTGAAGTGCTTTAATCACAAGTTGTATCCATTATATTTTAGGAGACAAGTGATGTAATGCATTAGCACCGTTGCAGAGCAATTTTGTCTTGAGGAGAACATATTTATCACCTGTCTCGGAGTTCTTTCATCTTTCACTCTCCTTTCTTTCTTTCTTGTATTCAATATTAAATTTAATTACGCTCCTGCGAATTAAACTTTGCCATTCACTTTGTCAATTACAAACAACCATTTCACTACACAATTAACCAATAATCTTAAGACAAAATTTTTGTGGTTGTTTGTTGAAAAACATATCATTTCTCTTCATTTTTGGAATAAGCCTTCGTGCGTTGTTCCTTGTCATTTTATGTGTTGAACTTCTATTTGTGTAACAAAAATGAACACTGTTGAGGCTACTTTAGCCAAACAACTAATGTTACTAATCATGTGGTTCCGCCTTTAGAACATCGGAAGAAAGTATACTTTCCCAATCTTACTACATTGAGAGTGTACTTAAAAGGTATAATGTATTTAAGGAAAGTCACGTGAAAACCTTTATTGACACAAGTTTACACTTAGTAACAAACAAGGGTGAATGTGTGTCACAGCTAATGTATTCACAAGTTATAGACAATCTAATATATATTACAATTACACTTAACTGGACAGCATTTGCTGTAAATAAACTTAGTTGATTCACAAGTAATCGAAGCCGTAATCATTGGAAGGTTTTGACAAGGGTTCCTAGGTATTTGAAGTATACCTTAACATATGGATTACACTTCACAAAATATCCCGCGATATTGGAAGGATATTGTGATACAAATTGGATATCCAACATGAAGAATTCCAAGTCTAATAGTGGTTATATAATTAACATTGATGGAATTGCTGTGTCATGGAAGTTGATAAAGCAATCGTGTATAGCTCGATCAATGATAGAATCAGAATTTATTGCTTTAAATAAAGCCGGAGAAGAAGCAGAACGACTTTGTAACTTTTGGAAGATATTCCATGTTGGCTTAAGTGAGTACATACAATAGGTATATATTGTGAAGTCAATTGGCTATTGGAAGGGCTCTGGTATGTATAATGGTAAGTCTAAACATATATGTCATAGACACAATAGCATTAAACAAATTATCTCTAATTGTATCATTTCTATAGATTATGTAAAATCAAAGAAGAACATCGCTATCCACTTACGAAAGGTTTACCGAGAGATTAGTACGTTGCCTATCGAAAGGAATGAGATTAAAGCCTACTACATAAGAATCTTTGTAATGGTAACTCTATCTTGTTGACTGGAGATTCCAAGATCTTGGTTCTAAGAGACAACTAAGTTATGAAAAATAAATGAAGCACTTGGAAAAACATTTCATAATTCATTCCTATGATAATCAAAGTGCTTACTATAGAATGTTAAGGTTAATATATGCTTTTAATGATTTCTATATCTTAATTAAATCAAGTTGAGTATGGCATAATACTTTTAATATGAGGTTACTAATGTAAGTGTGTGGTGGGGCTGCCTAAACGAAAATTGTTTAAGGTTGAAATTTTCTGAACACTTATGAATCCCAATAGTGATTCAAGGTCAAAATGAACCAAGTCACGAGAATTACGTTTATATCAACGGCTGAATGGTTTATATTTTGGGAAAACATCTGTGTAAATATTGTTATCTTGATTTATACCAACGGTTGAATGGTTTAAGACATCACGTTTACCAATTGGCCTAAATTCGATAGTATTTACTAAAGAAGATTCAAAACTGGAAGTTACCTTATATGATGCAGTGTTTTTCTTTTCTCTCTCTACGATGCATTATATTTTCGCATTTTATGAACATATTTGAATTTCAATTCATGTGAAGGATTGTTGGAATTTGGTTTAAAGATTGAAAATTTGGTTAGTATAAAACTTGAAAAGTGACTTTGTGTTAAATTTGGCCAAATATTCGGACTTGATCCGATAGTCAAATTATAAAAATAAATAGACTAACTTGTTTTACTCGTCTAGTAGATCGTTATAGTATATTTGAAATCTCAAAACCAATTCCGAATGAATAAGAAATCGCAATTCAAAGTTGGAAGAAAACGAGAAGGAAAAAAGGTAACACTGCTACTCGAGCGGTAGTCTATCGCTCTAGTGACAGGTGTACGAAAAGTTTCTATTGTACAAGTATCGCGGAGCTCGAGCGAGAGGTCAGCGATAGGTTAGCAACATCAAAGGATGTTTACCTTTGTGAATATTGCTGAGTTTTGGGTTGTGTTTCTTCACTCACAACCCTTTATCTTCTATAAATAGGATCATTTGGATGTACATTATGCGTCTCATATCATTTGCATCAAAATCTCGTGCAAAATCTCTCCATAAATCCTTCAAAAAATTATTTTCCTGTAGAAAGAAGAAAAATTGTTCGAGATCGTTGTTGCTTGTAGTTTGAAATCCTTATTCCACAAGTTGTATCCGTTGTATCTTAGAAGACAAGTGCCGTAGTCCGTCAAAATCGTTGTAGGACAATTTTGTCTTAAAGAAAAAGTGTTTATCACTTGCCTCAGAGTCTCTTTTGCCTTTCACTATCCTTTCTTTCTTTTCTTTTTTCTATTCAATATTAATTTTAATTACGCTTATACGAATTAAACTTTATTATTCAATTTGTCAATTACAAACAACCATTTCACTACACACTTAACTTAACCAACAAAACATGGGGCTCAAACAAGAAACTATAGATCCCATGGGCGGCGTGCCATGCCAGCAACTGATTCCAACAGGCGCAGTACACTTTTCTTGCAATCTTGAATGCCCCACTTCCATCTAGGTAGGGACAAAAGTAAAACCCAAGAAATCTCCCACGCCGAAACCACAATTTATTTTTTATTTATTGTTTGTCAGTTGGCTTTTATAAGATCACTGACCAAATGGGATGCAAAACCTAGATGTCTATATAAGTTTATGTTATTTTCTTGGTTATAAATTGAAGAAATTTACAGAGAATTTAGAGGCACAACTCTATGGATACGCTAAGAAAGAATTTGTGGGCAATTTTGTTCTTTTCTCTGGTTTTGATTAGATTGAGAGGTGGTGAAGGGAGTGGTGGCATTGCACAATCACAAACCGAGGTCACTTCATTGGTTTCAAGTGAGGACAAAACAAATAAGACTTCAAACGAAGTTGTAGTTAATAACAAAAGAAGGAACAATGGTGGGGGTGGTGGCGGTGGAGGAGGAGGAGGTGGTGGTGGTGGAGGAGGTGGAGGAGGAGAAGGTGGAAGTGGTGGATGGGGATGGGGATGGGGAGGTGGTGGGGGTGGGGGTGGTTATTGGAGATGGGGTTGTAAGAAACCAGGCAAAAGAGGGCACCATTTGCACAAGAATGGAGTTTCGGAAAATGGAGAGTACAAGATGGGGGAATTTGCACAATGCATGGTTAGAGGGAGGTGTAGAGGCATGAGGCTGGATTGTCCACTCCACTGCGGCGGACCGTGTTTCTACGACTGCCGGCATATGTGTAAAGCTCATTGTTAAATTCTTGTTTATTGTATTGCATATTGGTGTTATTAAATATTGCGAGGGGAAAGATGAACATGATAATTATATTTTGGAGTTTTACATGAAGCATGAAGGTTCAACAATAGATTTGCTTTTGTGAAAGGTTTGCTTTAGCCATTTGATTGATTTTGATGAAAATTTAGAGTCTTTAAGGTTTAATTGCCAACTTTTGATCATGCTTGATTGTTTCTTTCTAGTTTGATGTAAGATTTCCTTTCAAAACATACTATGTATGACAAATTATCTTTCTATTATTTGTTTAAGTTGTCATTTTATTTGTGTCTTTAGTCATTTAATTCTATGTTAAGGGTATTTTGATTTTTGCTCATTAAACAAAATATTTGATATTTTTCTAATTTCGTCATTTCTCAACATTCTTTAGAATCGACAAGATCTTGAACGGTCAAAGCTTGCTTTTGGCGTAAGGAAATGAATCTCGACAATACATAAAGGAGTGTATTGTAAAAAATTATGTGAAGAAAATCGATTTCTATATGAATCGATTTATTTTCTCTCTAAATAGTTAAAACTTTTAGAAGGAAATAGATCAATACATATTGTGTCCCGAGAAAGATGAAATTACAATATGAGATAAACAGAAATAAATACGTAATCATAAGTAGAAATTAAAAAATAAATTGCTAATCATAGTACTAGTAGAGGAAGTTATGATATGAAATTATGTTGTCACCATAGCTTCTAATGTACGAAAGATACAGATGCAACATGAATTGAATTAAAATAGCCACGCATCTTCTCGGACTCGAACTCAGAACGAAAATAAAGACTCCCTCCACATTATTCTCAAGAAAACTTATCTTCCAAATATTCGCGAGCGCGAGTATTTTTTTGTGATCTTCGCTTTCTCACTTGTAAAAGAAGTCTTTTTTTTTTTCATTCTTGATCTTCATCCAAAAAATAATTCTATGCTACATATGCAATCTAGAATAAGCTATATGGCACATTAATCATGGTCCGACATGATATAATCATATTACGACTTATTTTTCGATTGCTCGACCTTGATAGACTATTGGATTTGCATTTGACATGATATTAATCAATTTTTTACACACAGAGCAGCAAAATTGTAGTTAAGAATGGTAGTCCGGAGTATTTAGCATTCAATGAAATTGCACAATTAATTAGCCATTTTTTTTAAAAAAAAAACAGTTGATAACAATTGATAGGCCACAAAATATGGAAAATTGTAGATGTATATGTTGAAATATGTCTTAATTCGATATAATTTGTGTTTGTAGGATTACATTGATAGATGGAATGAAGAGTATGTGAAAGCGAGCGAAAAATGACCAAATTGGAATAAAATGAAACTTCGAGGACCAAAGTGTAATTATTCAGAAGATGACCCGAATGACGAATCGAGCATGGAATTGGGCTAAGTAACACATTGTGATATCATGGAATGCTAGAAGAAGGAGGAGAAGAAAGTAAGGCCAAAAAGTAAATGAAATAAAATTTGGGGACCAAAATGAACCAAATGAAAAATACTTTCTGCCATGCAACCGCATGGTAGAAACTTCATGCAGTCGCCCAAGAAGCAACGGGTAAAAAAAGTGCTAAATTGTTATATCCATGCTATCGCATATGATATAACCAAGCAGTCGCATGGTTCAATTCCGGCGCGAATTTTCTGGTTTTTTTGTTCGAACCAATATCTTATGAAAAGATATTTTGACGCCCTATATAATCCTAATCTCATCTAGAATAAGGTTTTTACGCATTCTTAGAGAGAAAAACAACATTGAAAAGCAAGGAAGCGGGCCAGAACAAGGGATTTCATTCAAAATTCAAGATTTCAAGCCTAATTTCTAGTTTTTAGGTGATATCTTCTCTTTATTATTTTTATT
>CAIGRF010262311.1:15310-28522 GCA_903798235.1 Fraxinus ornus
TTCAAAAAAAAAAAAAAAAATCCCCCCTATTGTGAGGAGGATGTGTACATTTAGCTTGGTTTAAACTTTAAAGTAGATGTTCTATTGGGAGGGGGATGTACACCAGACTCGGTGTGCATTTATGATGGGGCTTTTTTTGGTGTACATTTAGCTTGGTTTAAACTTTAAAGTAGCTGTTCTATTGTGAGGGGGATGTACACCAAACTCGGTGTGCATTTATGATGGGGCTTTTTTTGGTGTACATTTAGCTTGGTTTAAATTTTAAAGTAGTCCTTCTATTGCGAGGGGGATGTACACCAAACTCGTGTGCATTTATGATTTATCTTTATTCTTGGTTTAAAGAGGCCCACTATTGTAAGGGGATGTACACCAAACTTGGTGTGACCCCTAGCTTTATTCTTGGTCATCTAGGCCTTTACTCACAGCCTTCCAATACCAAGTGAAGAAAATTCAATACACATGTACGAGAAAAGTAATTAAAAATTGACGTGTAGTCTAGAATTCTAGAAGCACATGTGTATAATTAGTTATAATAAAAACTTGTGCTCTGTTTATATGAATCATTTTGTTTGACTTATTACCAGATCTACGGTCATATAATTCAAAAAAAAAAGAAAAATTAAAGTCTATTTCGAATAAATCTCGAACCAATCAATGATGCGAGTCTTTTTTTTATCATTTTGTTTTCTTCGTTGCATAATCTCGTGAAATCATCGTATAAATTTAATGGGAATGTTCGAAGAAATTTTTTGCAGAGACCCTTGTACTTTTAATGTTTAAATTATGTTTCAATGTGCGAGTGAAGATAAACTAAGTTTCCTCGAAAATGACGAGGTAGTGGGAGACACGAAAGAATAACCTTCTTTTAATTGTCTTTCTTTGAAGTTTTTGTTCGCACCCCACTATGGTAAGACTACTAGATCGACTTTATGGACGATGGATTTAAGAAGAGTGTATGTTTCATAGCATACACTTTTGTTGATATCGCTTAGGAATTAAAAAATTGTTGGATGGGAAAGTGCGTGTTTTTTTAAAAAATTGTTAAATCATGTGTCGACACGTAACAAAATACAAAATATAATGTCAAATGTATATGTAGCATGATTGCTATAAGAAATAGATCAATATTATTGTAAGCTGTACTTACAAATAGTTAATTTAAAATGTGTCAAATTTTTATTAGAAATCGTGAAAGCGACTCGTTATAGTATAATCTGCTATTTTTTAAGCACTACTTATAAATGTATTACTCAAAAGAAAAAAAGAATTAAAAAAAAAAGTATAATTGCTTATAATTTGGTTAAATTCAATTTTATCAATACATTTTCTAAAATCCACAATTTTTACCTACTTTCTAATTAGATTTTTTTTTTGAACTAATAATTAATTATAAAATTTGACAAACACACACTAAGTGCTTGTTTGATGAAATTTGACTAAAACTTTACTAACTTTTTAACTCATCAAACTTCAACTTTAATTATACGTTTCATAGGATCCACAAAATTTATTTGACTTTTCAACCGCATCTACATACTAGAATTGTCCAATAACCACTAAATACTACGCTTGTGGAGTTTCCGTCAAATCGAGTTAGTCAATAAAAAAGAGTTGATAGAAAAAGACGCGTTTTTAAGTAAACTTAGAAATTTACTAGATCAAATATGGGTCTAGAAAAGGACCTTAGTTACTTACATGAAAATATCCGAGCAAAATTATCATTCGATGGGAATAAATTTAGTATACTTAGAAATTTACTAGATCAAATGTGGTTCTAGATAAGGACCTTAGTTACTTACATGAAATTATCCGAGTAAATTTATCATTCGATGGGAATAAAAATTCCAAGAACTAATATCCACCAGGAAACCTAGTGTTTATTATTAGCCCCTGTTTGGTACAAATTAAAATCAAATTTATAGTAGATTTTGATAAAAGTTGATGATATATGTGGTTGAAAAATTGTGAATACCATGAAATGTGTTATTAAAATTAATTGTTGATTTTGACTTGAGATTTTAATTGTATTTTAATCCAAATCAAACAAGGGCTGAGTTTAAGAAGGTGCGGTTTATTTAGCCCCCTATTTGGTACATATTAAAATTTTAATTTTAATTTTCATTATTTTACTCATTTTCAAATAGACATTTTTCAATAAAATAATATTTTTCATCTCATCAATAACTTTTCCTTTTTTTTTCAACCACGCATTCTCCATCAATTCACTATTTCAAAATACATTCTTCAAAAATAATATGGCTCAAACACACTTATGCAATATTTTCCAATAACAATTTGATTTTTACCATTTGTACAGAAATTAATCCATAGAAATGCACCAGAAATCTCACAAAGGGGTGGGCTCCACTGTGTATTAAAAAAATAAAAAATACGCGAGCCCCCACATGGTGTGAGTATTCTGACCATTTCTGTTGATTTTTCTTTTCATAAGTGTAAGAGCCGTGCTTTGTGCCCCGGCTCAATGACCGGGGCACAAGGCTTTTTCCTAAGTGTAACGTGCTTCTAACAATTTTGATTAAGGAGGGAAAGCAGCAGACGGGTTAGAGTGGCAGCACAGTGGGTTGAAGTGACAGAAAATTAAAGGTCCCTTTTGATGGAAGTCTTAGCACTCATAAAAGTTCGAGAAAATTGCAGTTAAGGTATTAAACTAGTAGCAGAATTTGATCCGAACATTTTATTTGTGCCATCGTAAATATCAAAGATTTAAAAAATTCGCAGCTCAAGTCCAAAATGACGCAGAAACCATCAGTTGACCCAGAAATTAAAATTTTAATATTTTTTCCCAACTAAGATAAGGGTATTTTGAACTTAATACATTTTTCCTATTCAACAAAAAAAAAAAAATTATAATTTTAACGGCCAAAATCGAAAGTAAAAAAGTAAACTTGAAATTCGATTGTTTGAACTTTAAACAAATCATATGGTGTATATGAGCTTATTGACTCCAATACCACATATATTTCCTATATTATTGGCCTTCTTCAAATCTTGACAAATATGGTATGTGGGTGTGGTCCTCAAACTAAAACTTTCGGTGCAAGTCCTCCCCCAAGCCTTCCTCATCTTTCACTCTCATAAATAAATATATATATATATATATATATACAACTTTGTCGCATGTACGTATACTAGTATATATCCTATAGAAATATTCTCGTAACACCATCTTTATAATATAAAATATCTGTTAATTTGACCCCGTCACAATTCGACACGTTAAATATCACACTACAATCAAATCAAGCATGTTCCAACATATGCCATCATTTGCTATAAATTATAGATATCAGCCCTTCCCTTTTTAGGTTTGATATTGATTTTGTCTTCCTTAATATAATTAAAATATTGACTTAAAAATATATTTTCACATTTAAAATATATCATAATATTTGAAAGACAAAGTAAAAATCACTTTCCAGTTTCCAGAGATGGATTAAAAGATTTGCAGTAATTTAAGGTCGCAAAAACAATTAAAATCCTTAATATCAAACACAACAATAAAGAAACAAACAATAGAATTAGAAACCTTAAATTTGTTGTTAATTGTGTTAAAAGTAGGTTTGCTTTCTTTTGATGTTTAGCCAAATATATTATCTCTGGAACCATTTGACAATGCTTTTATTTTTGCTTTTATTTCTTGTAGAAGAATTTATTTAGAAAGCTACTTTAGGCTCTGTCTAGTAAAACTTTTCAGCAGATTAATAGCCAGAAAATGACCGTTGTTTTCAACCTCTGGGTCCCACTTGTGAGTAATGAAGTCAACTTTAGCTGCTGAGATTGCTTCCCAACGGTACAAAAATTCATTTTTTTGGCTTGAATAATTTATACCAGACACAGCCTTAACTTATATTTGAAAAGTAATTTCTAAAAATCTTTCGCTCTGAATGATTTTTAGGAAAAACTACATTAGACTATCTTCCTCTAAAAACTCTTCTAACTATAAGAAACACGTTTATAAAATTAATCAAACAAGTTCAAAGAAAAGTAGTTTTTAAGTATCAAAAACTCATTTAAACTTCTCAAAAGTCAACTTCTAAGTTTAGCCAAAATTTATCGTTTATCCGTTACACATTAGTTTGAATGCATCATAATTCGTAAATACTCAGATATAGGGGGTGTTGCGGGGATTAAAATTAGATTTTAGTAGAGTGTAATAAAAGTTTTTGAAATGTGTGGTTGAAAAGCTGTGAGACCATAAAAAATGTGGTTAATATTGATTGTTTGACTTTGATTTGAATTAAAATCTGATTTTAATTCGAAACAAATATGCCATAATATGATACGTAACACTTGGCAAAATACAAGATAGGACTGAATGATGTACCGACTTCGATGGTATGAATTCTTTCGAAGTTGTTTAATACTAAAAAAAAAAAAAAAAAATGGTAAATGAGTGGACCTTCAAACCTATTTGATTATGACCTCTAATATTTGACTTAATTCTATTCTTGGTTATTTTTATATCCACCGTAATCTAAGAGTTTCAATCGGTCAATAATTAAATAAAACATCGTAGGTTTCAGGGGGGGACCCACCGCCACCGCCACTAACCCCACGCGAAATATGCTATGACACCAATTCTTGCAATATGCAAATGCTCTTATAATTGAAAAACCTCAACAAAAAAGAGAAATTTTCGTCTCTGCATAAATCTAATCAGAGAGAGAGAGAGAGAGAGAGAGAGAGAGAGTGATATGATCAAAACAACCTCTTGATTTGAGGCTGTTTTGATTTAAACGACACTCATATCCATATCAAGCTCTATTGGCATTTGGGGGCTGGATTTGATTTCTGATTTGGGAAATTTGTTGGGACAAACAAATCTATCGTCTTTTTTTTCTGTTTTTGAAATTTCTTGATTTGATTTGATTTACTTTTCAGCAATGGTTGATAATAAGAAGTATATTTCATCTGATGAATTGAAGAAACATAACAAATCTGATGATTTGTGGATCTCAATTCAGGGGAAGGTTTACAATGTGACAGATTGGGCTAAGGAACACCCAGGTGGGGATATCCCACTCATGAATTTGGCTGGTCAGGATGTGACTGATGCATTCATTGCTTTTCATCCAGGTACTGCCTGGAAATATCTCGACAGATTCTTTACTGGGTATTATTTGAAAGATTTTAAGGTTTCTGAGGTTTCTATGGATTATAGAAGGCTTCATTCTGAGTTTTCGAAAGCCGGGATGTTTGAGAAAAAGGGCCATGGAGTGATTTATTCTCTTTGTTTTGTTGCATTGTTACTTTTCACTTGTGTTTATGGTGTATTGTGTTGCGATGGTTTCTGGGTTCATATGTTTTCTGGAGGGTTGCTGGGGTTTCTATGGATGCAGGTGGCTTATTTGGGTCATGATTCGGGTCATTATCAGATTATGACGACCCGTGGATTCAATAAATTCGTGCAAATCCTCACAGGCAATTGCCTAACTGGAATCAGCATTGCTTGGTGGAAATGGACTCATAATGCCCACCATGTTGCTTGCAATAGCCTTGACTATGATCCCGATCTTCAACACTTGCCAATGTTGGCAGTATCTTCGAAGTTATTTCACTCGTTGACATCCCAGTTTTATGGTAGAAAACTGACGTTTGATTCGTTGTCAAGATTTTTTGTGAGTTACCAGCATATTACTTACTATCCAGTAATGTGTGTTGCAAGAGTCAATCTTTATCTGCAGACGCTCTTGTTGTTGTTCTCAAAGAGAAAAGTTCCCGACAGGGCTTTAAACATATTAGGAATCTTTGTTTTTTGGAGTTGGTTTCCTCTTCTTGTTTCATGCTTGCCAAATTGGAACGAGAGGGTGGTGTTTGTTCTGACAAGCTTTTTTGTATGCTCAGTTCAACATATCCAATTCACTCTGAACCATTTCGCAGCAGATGTTTATGTAGGAGCACCCAAGGGGAATGATTGGTTTGAGAAACAAACAAGTGGAACAATAGACATCGCGTGCTCGTCTTGGATGGATTGGTTTTTTGGTGGATTACAATTCCAGCTTGAACATCATTTGTTCCCGAGGCTACCAAGGTGCCAATTGAGAAATGTTTCTCCTGTGGTTCGGGAACTATGCAAGAAACACAACTTGCCTTATCGGAGTTTATCCTTCTTTGAGGCTAACTTGTGGACTCTAAGAACACTAAGGACCGCTGCCCTGGAAGCTCGGGATTTCTCCAAGCCTATGCCGAAGAATTTACTCTGGGAAGCTGTTAACACTCATGGATGAGGATTCCATGGTAACGCCTGAAAGATTTTTACGACTAATTTGATTCTGTTTCAAAGCTTCTTAAAGTGTAATGCAATAATTCTACTAGTTACTGAATTTGCTAGACATTTTGCACACATGAAAAGCTTTCCTTATGAAAATTTTAAGAATATTTTTTCCTGTTGATTCTGAAATATTACTAATATCATTCTGTTTGCATAATACTGTTGATTCTGAAATGGTATTAATATCATTCTGTTTGCATAATACTGTTCCTTAGTTATACTTCATAAAAAAATTGGTCTATAGCTTTATACTTTTTGAATATACTGAACTCAGGTGAAATTTTATATACTGCACCAGTGGATGACTTTACCAATTTATATATGAAAGTAATGCATTTATGTGTTGCTAGCAGCTTCATGCTTTGGCGGTGTGTGCAAAAGTGTAATATGTAGACTGCTTTTCAGTAGAACTGAAATGTAGGTTGAGGTAGACCTTCGAAACCCTCTGATTAGTAGCGTTTTGGCACGTGGGATAACCTGGTGGACTGGTAACAATAACATGTTTGCTAAGCTTAAAAAGAAGCAAGCTTACTTTTTCAGAAAGTAACTTGTGTTAACACTTTTGAAAACCTTTTGTCCATTTTAAAACAAGTATCTGTTAAAGAAAAGCCAAACATGTTTGGAAGAAAAAGTTTCTTAGAATTAACTTTTAAAGGTTGAAACATGTTTGGTTAAGCTTAAAAAAAGTAATGTTACTTAATTTTTTGGCTTAGCCAAACATCTTTTTCATTGATTCGTCCAGTCATTCTGGTAATAAAACACAGCAACCAGTGGCCTAATTGTTCTTGAAATGTAGTAACAGCAACCATCTTTAATTCAGCACAAGAAAATATATACAATGATAAATAAAGTCTTGCTAGAATATAGTTTTTTCACTTCATAATACACATTTAGACATGGGTTTTAATCAAAGAACTGTAGCCAGTTTGATCATCATAGTATTTGGACCAGAGCATAACACCTCCATACTTGTTAGGACCTTTAAGAGTTGTAAGAACTTTTGAAATCAAAACATTTGCAGAACGAAGCCACTCCCAGCTGCATCTGGTGCTGCTGGTAGTCCTAGGAAAATCTTCGTAGCAGGAATAGATGAGGTCCATTGTTTCCATGCATTTTCGATGTTTGCAGAGTTCCCCTAAGAGTATTGACAAGGGGGGTTATTCTAAAATTGAATCCGGACATAGTCGAAAAGGCCTGTTTTCAAGGCACCTCCCATCCATGCATCGGGGAATGGGCATTGAGGAGCTGCTGTTAAGTAAACCTTCTTATCCTGCGTGCTGTACTGAGAAAGGTACCTCGCAAGTTCATCCCAGTGTTGAGAGGTCCCACCTTCAATATCAAAGTCGATTCCATCCAAACAGCTTCACCTAGAGGACGAGACGAGGATTGTCCGCCCAAGAAATTGTTCCAGAGGTAAGTAGCCACTTGTTTCGCGTCCTCTGAGGAGGTGAGGTAATAGCTACCCGCCCCTCCTCCAATAGAAAGCATCACTTTGATTCCTTTGGCTCGACAGAGCTCAATTCAGTGCATCCGTTACTGTACGGATCACAGTGTCCGGCTAGATTGATCATTGGTGTCTCCATTGCCAAATGTTGACAGGAATGCTAAGATCACAAATTGATAGTTTCCAGCGGCACAAGTTTTAGCCAATGTCCCTTCATTTCCATTATATCCCCAATATATAGCAATTCCTCCAGCTTCAGAACTCATCACTAGCATCAATATTACTAGTGGAAGAATCAAAGCTGATTTCTTAAGAGCCAGATGATTTTTAGTAAGCTACATTGATCTAATGATCTTTTGTTGAACCATGCCTAAGGTGCATACCCTTCTATGGTGTTGGAGCTTATTAAATTATTAACCATAAAAAAAATTCAACAAAAGACAAACAAAACTAAAATCTATTTGGTGGAGATGGAGTAACTAGTCAGCCCTCTTGGTCTTGTGGTTTAGGGTGCAAATCACGCAGGCCTGAGGCATATTTGTTATGCATTGTAGGACAAGATTAGAGAGTCAAAATAATACTGTGTAACATTACATGAACTGCCAAAGTATTGTAGCTACTATTTCGGAGTTATGCCATGTATATGGGGCTGAACAGTACAACAATACCATTATGATGGTTTCAAAAACATATTTGAGCCGTGACCATAGTACGAGCTCATTTGTACAAATCAGCCCCGGTTGGCTAATAGTTTAGGGGACAAACGCCAAATGCGCTCTATCTTATGGTGACATGTTGAACTTACCTTTTTTGATAATACTGTCAAGTACTATATATAGTTCACATTACCATAATTGACAAAAATATTATAGCGACTATTCTGGGCCTAAGCCAAGCATGCATGTCTGAAAAGTCACTAAAATTTCAATTGTTATGTTATTATTGTATAAGGAAACAGTTTAACGGAGTGTATAAAAAATTCTTTCTTAAACGACATTCTTGTTTTCTAAATTGTGGTCTGATTCTCTTTCACCTATACAATGACGTCATTTTGTTTAGTACATTTCAGCAACTGTCCAAATTCCCAAATCAAAATTTAAATTTTTGTCAACAAACTTCAAGTGCATAGAAAGGCGGGCCCCCGTTAGCTTTAAGATTTCTTGATATTTGACCGCTGATTTTGGACATTTTGACCTAAAATTTCTTGAACCAGATGAATATTAATACTCTCGAATCAAGTCATTTACTTTAAACACCATAGGTTATTGAAAGAACCGTGAAGAGTAAACAGTGGAAAAAATCACGATAGAAACAAAATTCTTATTCGAAGAGTGCATAACTTCACAGAGAAGTCTTCATAACCCGTCAAAAGTAATCTTCCTCCTCGTTTGTTAAGTCGCTCAATTAGAATATCTGAAACATCGAAGATATCCATAACAAGAAGCTCAATCGTGAGATATAAACTGATCCGATTGTTTAGAGAAATAGATTCACTATATGTGAAAGCTTAGGGATAGAAACGGTAGCTGTGCTGGCCTTTGCCAACGGTTGTCATGTCTTGAGAATTGGTTGAGCACAAACTTTTTATTCTATAACTATTAAATATAGTACATAATTCCGGGTGCCTACGGTGGATTAGTGCATTGTTTCAAATAATGAAGCAAAAGGAGGAGCCAATTCCAACCATTTTGCTAATTTATCTCAAACGTCGTAAGAGAACTTCGACTATTGTCCCTATCACGAGCCCATCCCAAAGAAGACGTGCATGTGCACAAACTCCGTAAACACAGGCTTTGTTTCTCGGTCACCCAGTAATAAAGAAATCAATTTAAGTCCAGCACTGCTCAAAATTACACCTCAAACAAGACTAACAAACGTTATACGCGCTTTGTACAAAGAAAACAAGACTAACAAACAATTTATAAACGGCGCGCACACAGAGAACAACAAAGTAATGACAGGCTTCGGCGCTCGGTTTCACAATAATATTGAAATCAATTTAAGTTAAGAGCATTGCTCAAAGTTACACCTTAAACAAGACTAACAAATAATATACAGTCTTTTCACAAATAGTGTTTCCATGTGAACAATTCAAAGCATAATCTGTGTCTTCCAATAGCGAAACAATTCAAAGCTATATTACACTTGTCCATTACAAGAAGATAAGGCACAACAGAACAGACATCATTTTCTACATAAAACAAGCTGCCCTCAAGGAAAATCATACTAACCCATTGCATATTTCTGAGTCCAGCTCCTTGCAGTTTGTTCGTACTTGGCCTTATCAGTTTTGTACATGTGAGCAATCTCTGGCACCAAGGGATCATCCGGGTTTGGATCCGTTAAAAGTGAACAGATTGAGAGCAACACCTGCAAATATAAACAAGAATCTTCCTCTTAGATACTACTAGATTCAGGTTTTTTTATTAAGGATAGTTTATTCTTTTCCCTCGAGATATTCATGGGGGTTATAGATACTATAGTATTTAGTTTCTTTTTCTTTTATTAATTAAGAATAGTTTAGCCTTTCCGTTGTTCAGGGTTTTTACACTTTGTATAAGACTGATTTATTGCACCTCGTTTAACCCTTCCATCCTTGCAAAATGATAAGCAATGGTGATAACTAATAATGTGCACGCGTTAAGAAGAGCAATATCTGATTTCATAAGGGATTAAAAAGGCATTAAAGATATCTTCGGATGACAGCATTAAATCAGGTCTTAGCACTTCAATCAGTGAGACTATATTTATGCGGAAATCAAAAAACTAACATGTGGAATGCTACAACTTCCAGCATGTTTAAATAAGCTTAAGAGTCACAACTTTTTTTAAGGTACTTTTTGTTTCCAAACTCCCATCTTATAAGAAAAAGAAATTACTAACTTTGACACTAATGTTGAAGTTACATTCAGCAAAGCAACTTGTAAGTTATAACTAAATAAACCAACATGATAAGTATTTATTCTAGAACGAACTTATTTACTTATAAGTTTTTTAAGTTCAGTCAAATATGCACTTAAAATAGTACAAAAAGGAAGAACAAGGGTTAAAAATAACTCTGCCTGAATTGGCAGAAACCACCGAACAACAAAACAACAAAATTTTCTTGACACAAAAGTTTACAGCTTTACGCATCCAAATATATCGGGTACATGGCATTCTAAATTTTCAGAGAAGAACCTCATGTGGTCAAAGAAGATGGAAACTGGAGCATGACTCATCAAGTCTCAAATAAATAACAAGAAACTTCCAAATTTACCAAAAAAAAAAAAAAAAGGAAAAAGGAAAAAAAGAAAAAGATAACCTTGGAAATTGTCAAGGCAGGACTCCATTGCTCCTTTAGAATATCAAGACATATACTACCATTGCTGTTTATATTCGGGTGAAAAACTTTTGTCCTGAATGCGACCTGCAAAGATACAACCAAAATAATATTATGGAATATGTTTGTCCAAAATGAGGAAGATTAATGAGTGAAATATTAATAATTGCAATGACAAAATGAACGGGAATATATGCATGTCGTCCCCTTACACTTTACAATTTTAAAAAGGTGATCAATAATAGAGAAGAATTTCAGATCTAAACAATGCATGCACAAAAACTTATATATATCATCTCTCCACATAATTGACTTTGATACACTGGAACATCTATGTCATAGCATACGACAGAATGAACAAATCAGTTACTGGGTAGAATACTCCAACAAACTTTGACCAAAATGGAAAAGTGCAATAACAATTCCATCTAGAAAAACAGTAGTAAAACTAACAAGGCGTATAGGAACTATTCTCCTTTCCCAACATAAAAATTGCAAAACAAATTCATATACCTTGGGAGGTTTAAATGGATAATCAGGAGGAAAATGAATGGTGACTAGAAATACTCCCCCTGCATATGGACTATCTTGAGGACCCATTATTGTCGCTTGCCAGTGAAACATGTCCTCACCAACAGGTCCTATCAAAAAATACAAGACAGGAATGCAGTAGCAATCAGCTAAAGATATCTATAGTTGGCAGTGAAAGCGCACACAAGATAGAAGTGTGAGGTATATACCAAAACTAACATATACTTGGGCAGTTCATTTTGTTTATCACCAATGTCAAGAAGTTATACACCAAGCCTCTTCATAGTTCAAGACCATCGAGCATGATTTGGCAGTGTACGAGGAAAACTAAATATATATTCTAGTGAAAATCTTTGTTACATCGACGGGGCAGAAGCCCATAAAATTTTCACGATAAATTATAGATAACAACGCATAGAGCCTCCAACTCAAGTGACAAGCTCTCTCAAGATTCCAAAGTTTTCTACATAAGACTGACTAAATCAATAACTATCACCCCGCTCAAAGCATCGTAGATTGAAATGAAAATTAGAAGATTAATTATCAAAAAAATCAGATAAGATATTTTGGCACGACTATTAAAATTAGGTTTCAGAGGAAAATTTGTCACAGATATAAAAATTGGAGTTTTAATAAGCTGTAGTAAGCAGCCGCTCGATAAAAGATCATAACGTCCACATCCTTCCAATGATGGGTCTAAATTATAAAAAATTCTATGCTCAATTACCCATAATCAATCTCTTGTTGATCATAGCCTAAATTATCATAAACTATGCTTATTATTTATCGGGAAAATCCGTCCCAAATGCATCGGGGAGCAGATTATGTAATCCATCATTATAAGAAAAGCTCGAAATAATTAAGCAAACGGGGATCTGTAGCTCAAGCACTAATATACATGAAAACATTTTTTACCCCTACCATGTATCTTTTTCACAATCAAAATTACTTCTTCTATTTTTATTTATTTTTTCTTAATTTTTTGCGTTCTACACAAAGTCAAAATGACAAATTAATTGCAGACCCAGTTTCTATAAAATACTCCTAAATACGTATACACATCCTAATACAACAGATCAATCCTTGGTACAGCAACAAAACAAAAACTGAACACAAAAAAAAAGTGTGAAGAAATACCAAATAAATAAAATAAATTACCAGCACTGCAAGAAGTTAGTTGATCTTTCTGTAGATCAACTGATTTTCTATGTCAAGTATCATCTATAATATGAACAATTCAAAGAATTAATTTAGTAAGCTGATTACAATTATAGCTGTATTTGGATAAACTCTAGCTTTAGGAGCTTAATTTGTATTTTTAAAAGAAAGGTTTTTTTTCTCGAGCTGAAAGTAAGAGAAAAGTGGAATCAAACACCAAATTGTAGACATCATTTTTCTAGTCCTGGATGCTTCAGATTTTAATTGTAAGTATCATGCACCTAACTTCTATTATCTACAACTGATTACAGTGACATAATTTGATTTAGTTATACATCACTTCATGCTCTACACTTATAGAATTCCTTTTAACAATAATAAACCTGTGAAAGATTTATAATTGCATAAGTTATAAAAGGAAAACAGCTTTGAAACGAGAAATCATATTACTTTGTTAGAGACACC
>CAIGRF010262311.1:32744-49094 GCA_903798235.1 Fraxinus ornus
TTCTTTGTAGAAAAGCCAAACTTGAGCCTGATCATAACTTCTAATTAATTTACTTTGATTTTAAGAGAATCGTGCTGATAACGTGTTATAAAAGAGAGAAAAGAGAAGAGAGAATAAAGTCAATAGACTTGTGTGTATTATTATGAGAACCATAGCCCTATATTTATAGGGTCTAAAAGGAGAGTTACAGTTGGAATGAAATACACTTTCTGAACTAGAGAAGACTTATGATAATACTAAATAATTATCAATAATTATCTCATGATTTTACAACATTAGGTTAGTTTTCGGACAGTAAAGAATTGAATAAATTTCCGCATCGACTACCGGTTTTGCAAAATAATGAAAGATTGAGGATCAATTTGGTCTTTTTATAAGTTTAAGACTAACTTGCTCGATCACTTCTAGATTAAGGGCATATGACATAAATTCCCTGATTACCCAACGATTAATTCAGAACTTGCTAATCCAGTAAAACTCAGGTAAAACCCCAGACCTAAACATTCGCCCTTCCTCTTTCTTCTCTCTCTATAGTTTCTCCTCCGTGGGCGTGGTTGTGGTGTGGTGGAGATGGAGTACGTGAGCCCCGAAGGCCTTCGCCTCGACGGTCGCCGCCCAACGGAGGTATCTCTCCTTTGTTCTCTAATACACAAATTTTGATTTCTTTGCAACCTTTTGTTTTAACTTTTGGTTTTTACCTTGACAAGAAATTACTGTCTCATTTAATTGATGTATGTATTTATTTTTCAATATCAGATGAGGCAGCTTCGTGCAGAAGTAGGCGTAGTAGCGAAAGCTGATGGGTAATTTACATTTGTCGTTAAAATTTCGCACGAACTAGCATGTCTGTCTAAGCTTAAAAAGTTAACTTAAAAGTTAAAAAGTAAATAATTAATCTTTAAATTAAAGGTAGGTTTCTTCTTTTATGAGCTTAGCCAAACATCCTCCAATGAGCTTCAATTTTAGTTGGTTTTTGTTTGTGACCCCTATAATTTGCTGGCAGTTCTGCTTCTTTTGAAATGGGTAACACCAAAGTCATTGCTGCAGTCTATGGTCCTCGAGAGGTAGGTATCCCTCTTCGTATGCTGTTTCATAATAGATTATGCATTCTGTGGAGAAGTGAATATAAATTGGATTCCCTCAAAAGTTCTCAGTTTACTCTTACCATTTTTTGTAAGTGTTATTGGTAATCCTCAGATAAAAGAATTATAAAAAGAAGCTTCAAGGCTTAGTTTCTGACTATATCACTCATATAACATTGATAGTAGAGTATTTCCATGTCATTATTTACATTGTTTAATTGAACAGTTTCTGGGTTATTAACATTCCATAGTGTGTTGCACTAGGCAGTTTTTGTAAACATTCTAAAGCATAATGCCTATGGAAGTGAATTGAAAACGTATAAAGTTTGTTTTGATGCATCAATTTATTCATATTACCAACTATTTACAGGCTCTAGCTGACCGATCACTGATGTGCACGTAATGACTGAGACGTCATATTTTAGAAGAGGCTTTACACCATGCATATGCTAGTGACATGCAGTCTCTTTCATTGGATTGCGGTGTTATCAACTACCACATTAACTGAAATAGGATGTTTAGGTAGAACTTCCATGGTAATGGAATCTAGCTGGAATGGTGCATTTCTTGATTATTAATATCCGGCCATGGTCAAACAAGACTTCCTTTATTTGTGCCTCGATGAGAATATATCTACATATTTGAGGGGGCGGAATTGTGTATTTCGTAATTTTGGGTTTATGTACTAGTCTTAAAAACTGATGTGCTATAAATATAATGGCGCACTTTTGTTACTCTGTAAGTATTGCATAATAAAAAGGGGGTTAACATTTGTATTTTGCTCATTTTTCCAAAATTATCTGATACCAAATTATAATTACTGAAGAACGATCTTTATCTAGATATGTATATTTTCTTAATGTTCATAGAACTATACGTTTGGGTCCTTTTTTGCAGTAAGATAGTTTTCTATTTACTCGACATCTGTTAACTACATTATCTGCTGGTTGATGATGTCATGTTTTTGCATGTTCATTTCACCCAAAGAAAAAGAAAGAGAATAAATGCACAGACAAGAGAAGAAGTTGCTCCTGTATATGAAAATTTTGTGGTTCTTGTAGCTAAATTAAGAAGGAAATATTACTTGAATATCTACTTATCTATCTATCCATCAGTGACATTTTCAATCCATTGTTCTATCTTTCAGGTCCAAAACAAGGGTCAACAAATGAATGACCAGGCTTTGGTAAACTACCTTCTGCAACTAATTCTATGATAGGTTTGCTGCTTCAGTCGTTATTCTAAATTAATGTCTTTATAATGTTGCCAGGTGCGGTGTGAGTATAGCATGGCTAATTTCAGTACTGGAGATCGCATGAGGAAACCAAAGGGTGACAGGTAACTCACTTGTAAGAGTACAAGTCTCCTGTAACATTTGGAGAAGTCTGTACCTACATGCTTGGAGCATGATTAGGCCAATTTTACATTGCTCGTGCTAGTTTACTTAATTTTGAATGGTCTATAGTCGTGGCTTTTTGGCTAGCAAGATGCAGCCTTAAATTATAAAAGATATGCTTGAGTTGTTAGAGAAAGGAAAAAATTATACATATGAATAGTCAATTTTATATGAAGACCACTACAAAAATCTCCTGTAAAAGGTATTGTGTTCAGACAAGCTCATTATAGTGTTTTCATTTACTTATCTTTTCATCTCACTGCTGAAGACGTCTAATTAAATAAATTATTTTCTCGAATAAAGTATGTAGTATAAACGGGAATGAGGTCCAAATTCTGAACACCAAAAGGAGTCCCCGATAATAAGTTGGATGACTATTTAGATATCATCTAGCTGATGCTGGCACTGGATTTTTTATAAGGCCAAGAAGCTGATTGCATGAATTATCCCACTTGTCTGAAAGGGGTTAAATCTTGGCATCTTTTGTGGTGAAAGATTTGCATTACTTGGTCTTCTATTTATTTGACAATGCTGCAAGTAGTCAGATGAGAATGGATATAAACAATAATTCAAGGCTTTCCCTTTCCAATGGAAGACCGTGTTTGTGGTGGCTTATTTCATGCTTATAACTTACAGGCCCCTGAAGTTACGTTCCACAACAAAATCTTAAATTTGAGGCCTTGGATTGTTTGAACTACAAAACTCAGTTTGAGTGTTTTAAGATGATACTATATACTGGCATGGGATCATTATATCTTAAGCCCAAGTTTTCTTGGATGCTCTAGAAGCTCTCTTGGATCCTAGGATTATCTTTCTTCGTTTTGCAGTTGTTTTAGCTTCATGATTGTATTGTATCTATGGAAGACCTTATGAATAAATCCTTTTCAGGAAAATGCATTTTTCTGTGGGACTGAAAGGACTTATTGTGTCAATATACATCTGAATGCAATTAAGTTTTTCTCAACAATTTTTATGTGACATGCAGGAGATCCACAGAGATATCTTTGGTTATTCGCCAAACAATGGAAGCTTGCATATTGACACGCCTCATGCCTCGTTCTCAGGTTTTACTCCAACCTAATGCAGGGCGAATTTTTACCTCTTTTTTATTTTTTAAATCCACGTTCTTTATGTTTTGCAGATAGATATATTCGTCCAAGTTCTCCAAGCAGATGGAGGTAACCTAGGATCCATTATTGATCCTTCGATTCAGCATGAACTATTTAGTATACTTCTCTTATTTTATGCATTTCCCTGTACTGTCTAATTTTTAATGTTCTCCAGGGACAAGATCAGCATGCATAAATGCGGCAACCTTGGCCCTGGCTGATGCTGGGATACCTATGCGGGATCTTGTTACCTCCTGCAGCGCTGGATACCTTAATAACATTCCTCTGCTTGGTAAATACACAGCCTCCTTTATTTAACTTCTTAGAGCATGCTTTGCTAAGCTTAAAAGTTACTTTTGAGTATAAAGTTTTTGCCAAACATGTTTGAGCCTGTTCAGAAGTTACTTTTTTCTGAACTTTTCAGTTCAAAATTTGCTTTATATAAGGTACTTTTGCTTTTTTCAAGCTTAGCCAAACATGTTATCAACATAATTCGTGCATGCTCTCATTCCTCATGATCCAATTATAACATACCATATTAATTAACACACTTTAAATTTTAAACAGATTTAAACTATGTCGAAGACAGCGCTGGAGGTCCTGATGTCACTGTGGGAATTCTGCCCAAGTTGGACACAGTGACTCTACTTCAGGTTCTTACTGATCATTCTTTAGTTTTTCCACCATCTAACATTTAAAATTCTGTTTATACTACCACGTGAGTTGTTGACTCTGACTGACTGAATAGAATAGAATATATTTCAGAAGGTATATTTTTTCTCAGTTTCGTTTTACTTCTATCTTATGCCAAGAGAAAACATAGGGTGTGTGTGTGTGTTGGTTGGTTTGTTTTGGGGTGGGGGGTGTGTGGGTGGGTGGTGTGAGAACATTACTCTTCTTGTTACCAAAATTGTCCAATTGTGTGCATGAGTATATTTATTTTTTGGTTCAAACGTTCAAACATTAATTTTTTTCCTCCTTGTAGATGGATGCTAAATTACCAATCGATATTTTTGAAAATGTCATGCAACTAGCAATAGAAGGTTGCAAAGCAGTGGCGAATTACATTCGAGAAGTAAGAGCTTTCAACTTGATCTGCTTTCTTCACTGTTTCTATCTGTGTTTTTCTAGCATCAATACTCCATTTTCGTCTTTCATCTTTCATCTTTCCAAAGGTTTCTAAAATGTGTTGTTTTGTTGACAGATATTGCTCGAAAATACTAAGAAATTAGAGTTTCGCAGAGGTGTATAGCATACATGCAGACTATGACATCTGTGAGTTCTTTGCTAGATTTCTGATGGGAAACAGCCTAATTATGTATTAATGGTGCATTATGGAACCTTTATTGTTTAGAGGAAGAAAGAAAAGTAAGCTCCCCTCCAGGGCTTCTTAATTTTCTTTCTTCCGTATAGATGCAAGAGAAAGGACTTGGTGGGATTGTTTTGATGCTATTCATTAGTTTAATCAGTTTGCACTAGTTATCGAACACAAAACTAAAATGTAACCAAAATAGGTCTCACTATTATTATGAAACTGATCGGTTTCCCCTCTTCTCATGGTAAAAAAAATGTCAGTACACGAAATGGCAAAACTGGATACTTTAATGACCAGTTTGGCGACACTGTAATGCACAATCATTTTACTTCTTTTCTTTCTTAATATTGTGATGTAATGAATTTTGAGTAAGGGCAAGATTGATGAGTATTTACTTTTCTTTCTTAATATTGTTATGTAATGAATTTTGAGTAAGGGCAAGATTGATGAGTAATTATAGAAAGAATGGCTAATCAAGATTCTAAGCCCCTATTTGACAATCATTATTTGGGGAAAATAGATTTTTAAATAGTGATTTTTAGAAGAATGTGTGGTTAAAAAGAACAGAAAAGTTGAGAGTTTACGTGCAAATTATTTTATTATGTAAATGTATGGTTGAAAATGAGTATGTAGAAATTTTTTTTTGAAAATAATTGTTGTCAAACAGTGTTTCAAATATAATTAATTCGTAAGTAGGCCATGTATCCCAAGTGTATTGTAAGTATTTATGGCGTAATTAGCAAATTTCCTTTTCACTAAACAGAAAAGGCCTTCTAGCGATAGAGACTAAAAGGGAACTTACCGAAACCAAAGGCGGATATGTCCAGCTGCAGTAAGTCAAGGGCCAAGTTGGCATCCAACAAGTTAGAATAGATTGCATCCATGAGGGGCTGAATTGAAAAATCTTTATCTACATGCTTGATTCTTTGTTGGCGAGTCCAATTCTGATATGCTCTTACATGTCAAAGTTCAATCTCAAATGTCATATAACTTTATCTCGTAGCTTTTCCTTGTAATATTATTCTAATATATATATATATAAAGAATTTGTGAAGTGGTTCTTCTATAATATCCAGAGAAAGTGTTGATATTTTACTTGTATAGCTGAATCTAAATCTTTCATGTTTCTTCCTTTCTTCTTATTCTTTTTTATTTTTTTGGTTCATGGGGGGATAAAATCCAATCGGATTATAAGAGAGAAATCAAAGTTTAGTTTTCATTTCAAAGCTTTATGAGATAAATGCTCATGTATAAATGATGCTATTGCATACACGGTGCTGAATTTGGGTTCCATCTTGGTTGCTTATGCAGGGTGCTGAATTTGAGTTCAGCATGTATGGTGGCAATTGGCAAGTACCCAGCCTGCTTATAATCTACTTTTCCCGTCTTCTATTATTTTTCATTTTAGCGAACCAAATGTAGTGTGACCTGAAATAATTCAAGTACTTGATGATTTATTTGTCGAGAATTGTGCCAAATAAAATGAGCTGAATTATAGTACAATCTAACATAGTACAACATGAAACTCCCCATGTCAATTTTAAGTCGACCAAACCGAAACAAAACATAGTTTCAACCATCGTTTAAGAACCAAATAAAATCGGGTGATCAACGTGAAATTTCACTATAAGTTGAGCGGGTGGCAAGTGACATTTTTTCGCTGAAATTTAATCTGTTATCCTATTGAAGCTGCCAACCTCGAAATGCTAGATAATCTGAAAGGGACAAGTCCATGGCTAAGGACTGAATGATAACATTCCCGAGAGCACAAGAGACCAAACAGAACATTAATAAAAAGAAGAGAGATGCTATACCTACAGAGCCACTTCAAGAACTACTGAGCTTGTTTGACAGGACTTTTAAAAAGTCGAAAGCAACTTCTGAGACTAACAAGATACTCTTGAACATGTTTTGATAATCTTTTGAAAGTGTTTTATGTAGCTAAAAGAGCTTTAAGATGGAACTGATTTAAGGTAACTTTTTTAGAAAGTTCTTTTACACGAAGTAAAAGTGGAAGTTTTGTCAAACAAGCCTCAAGTATTACAAGTCATTTAGAGGCTGTTATCTTTGTTTTTCAGTTTTGTGTTTTGATTTTTTGAATTCATTTTGGGTTTTGTTTTTGAGTATCTACTTTGAGATTGTTGAAAATGTGTTCTTTTTGGCATTTTGAAAAATTGTTTTGAAAAAATCCAAAACTCGTTTTGAAAATTTTGGCTTGATTATAACTGAAAACATCCAAAACGACAAAGTTGTCGTTTTAAGTTTTCTTTGTAAATTTTTAACTAGTTTTCAAAAACGCGTTATCGAAATTATGAAAGAGAATGAGTTTTCACTGTTTTGAAAAATCGAAAACAGCAAACGACTTGAAAATGGTAAAGACAACATACCCTTATTGTTCTTTGTTTGATGTGTTTCTCGGAGGCCTGGAAAAAGTCGTAATTTGTTTTGTAATTAATTAATTAACGAATTAGAGAAACAGAAACCATCCAACCATATAATTACTGGGAAAAGAATGATTTTTTGTCCGAAATTTCTTCTGTTCGAACTGAAAATAGCAGCCATTTCACAAAAAAACCATAGGCTTCACTATTCCATTGAAGGATTTTCTAATTATCCAACCTAACCACATGAATTACACACTAAATTTCGGATTAAAACATGGATTATACAAGTTTCTTACTTAAGCCAGGGATCAAAGTAGTCACTGCAAAAACTCGAGGGTACAGCAGTAAGCTCCAAACGACCTGTCCATTCCTCTCCTGGCTTCAAGGTGATCGGTTTCTCGAACGCTGCTCCATCAACGCAAAGCATCTGTTTGTACTCTTCGTCGCCAAAATCTGCCATTGCTTTCGATTTTTTCTCCCATGGATTCCACACAGCTGTATACAAAACAAAATTTCACTTGTATATATATATTGGTATAGCAGAAGAAAGCCGATGAAAAATTTCCTTTGAAGCATCTTACCAACATCCGGTAGACCTTCTTTTCTTATCACGTATGTTCTCTTCCTTTCATGGTCGAGAACCGCAATGCAATTTGGAGAGCTAAGATAAACGCGATCTACCTGCAAGTAAAGGGAAAAAAACCTTCTTCGGTTAGAGCATTCTCATCCATTCTCTCCAAAATGAAATTTACCAAATGTAAAATGTGAATTGATATCTTATCGCATGTTACAAAAACTTGTAAAATGTTAAAAGATTTACCTCGGATTCAAATGTCAGGGCATCTCCTTGCTCCGTAAAGCGTTCTCTTTGGCAAAGGTTGTCAAGATAGTCCAGCGTCTCCAAACCTTCTAGTCTCACTTCACTATCGGACGACAGTCCAAATAAATTGGAGAAATATAATTAAATTGAATTCCATCCGTCATGTGTGCCAAAGGTTTTAACATTTACCTTATGTCGGAAAGGGACAAATATGTATGATACCCAAATGAGAAGCTAAAAGGTTTCTCATTGATGTTCCTAACACGAGATATCACTGCCAAGTTTCCATCCGACGCCAGAGACACTCGAACACGAAGTTCAAAACTGAGGAAACGAGAGAATTTTTCATCAGAAAGATAGAATATAAGAAACAGAATAAGCAGCATGTTACAAAGCTCCAAAGCATTCAAGTTCTTACCCATGAGGCCAACATTTTGGTTCTTCTTCTCCTGGTTTGAGTAACAAGTCAACGAAGGATTTACCACGGATATCATAATTTAGCAAAGGCGGGGCATCATCCTCAATGGTCCAAATTTTGTTCCTGGTAAATCCTTGTTCAAGTGAACCACAGTTTCCAAACTGAAAGCATCATCATTTAGATACTTGAGTCAAGGATTGGTAGTTTAAAATTTATGTAAAATATCTACAATAAGCTGCAGCCTGCAGTTTACCTGGGGAAAGCAAACAGAGAGTCCTCCACGCATCGCTTTTGGGGACTTAAAAATGGCCTATAAAAGATTTAAAGCCTTATAGACAAGGTATCGTTCAAAAATAACAAAAGGAAGAAAGTTCAACAAAAAATTAATCAGCATACATGAGAACTCAAGGACCTCTCTCAATTATCATGAAATTGACAAATTTTTTTCTTTTACAAAACTTTGAGAAAAGTCAACCAAATTTATTGCAAACAATGATATGTTCACAAAATATTAAAATGGAACAGGTCTCTCCTGAAGCACAATCCTAATGGAAATTTTCCATAAGTTCGAAGTTGTCATTAGTCTATTACCTTTTATGGAAGGCGATCAATATCCTGTATGTACATAATCTTGACTATAGTTGATTTTATCAAAAATTCATCAAGTATATCAGGATTTCAAGTAAGATCTAGAACTACTAAGTTTAAACATGGGATCACCAAAATAGGATTTAGTCGATAGAACAATTTCAAAAAATCCCAAAATTAACAAGTACATAATATTACATAAGTCCTGCTTATGGTAAGTAGATGGCACTTACTCTAAAATGGCAAGAGGCATCATTTAATATAACCATAAGCCTAGTATAATCAAATTTTGTGTTAGAATGTTGATGTTAGGAACTAGTGGTATAGATTTAACTTTTGCTCGATGCCATTAAATTCATAATGATAGTCCGACTGTTCAAACATCATATCCTTCTGGGATATTATCCATGTCAACTTTTTATCCTCAATTGTTAAATTATAGCACATACGGATTCTTCCCCATAAACTTCCGCATTTCCTACGGCCAATAGGTAAAGATTAGAATATTTAAATATTTCTACCTTTAGCCACTTGAACCTTGTAAGGATGTCAATAACATCAATTATTTACCAAGAAATATAACTATTTAACATTAGTTTAGATAAAAGTTTAATGAATTTCAGGATCAAAATCACACCTTACTGCTGGAGAATAGAAGTTCTTCGCCTAGGTCATTCCGCCATGAGATCACCTGTCCTCCATGCAAACTAATCTGTATAATCATTTTAACTTGTATTCAATAAGAACTTCAATGAGGTAGCTGTTCAAAACTAATGAGTGAATTATGCCATGTATAAAAATATTCTCACAATCAATCAAAATAGGGAAACGTAATTGTATATATGTTAAAAAAATGTATAAAAAAGGATCAATCATGGGATCGTACCCGAGCAGATGCCCCCTGAGGATTCCGAAGCACCACCTGATCGATCCCACTCCAGTCTTTTGTCACTTCGATTGCTGCTCTATGGTCCCAGACTGCTGCAGAATGCCGCATTCTTTTTCAATGCAGACACCACAACGCGAATCGTTTTTCCTCTCAATCTCCAAAATTTTTAAATCCTAATAAAAATTTTCAAATTAGAATAATCTCAATAAGAAGACACATGTCAGTATGAAAGCTAATTCATCTGAAATAACACCAAAACCTTTCCTGCAAAAAATTTTGTCGGGACGCCATACAAATTTAAAAACCACTGACTAGTTATCATTTGCTACATTACCCTTATCATCATACTCCCACAGATTCAGATAAAAATCTTGACTTGAAGTTTATGAAAATACGTCATGGTTTACATTTCCAAATTTGCCTAGAGATATCTACAAAATGTAACATTTGACAATGGGCATACAAATATTCTTCTTCCTACCTATATTTAAGGCAAAAAAGTAGGCTATAACTCACCAAAAGTCTACTAAAAGGAATCTCGTTTCCACATTTAGATAAGAAAAACACAAAGGAGATGATTAATATAGAAAATAGACTTGGCAAACATGTATAAAGAGAAATTCAAATTCACCTCTTCAAAATTCCAAAGAAATACTTCCAGAAAAGCTTAAAAATTCTTCAGAGCAACTAACGGAAAAAACCCAGTTTCCAAATCTGAATCTTGGAACGAGGAAATCTCGCGGAAAGTAAATAAATCTCAGTACATTCAAGAAAATCCCTGGTATCTTCTTGAATTTTCAAAATAAACTCAAATTCACCTCAACAATACCTAAAGGTTTAACTATTCCATAAAATTTGGAACTTTGAAATGTAGCATTCAAATTCAAGAGAGCCCATTTTAAGTAAACAACAAAAAACATATTAATTAAATTAAGAAAAATGCAACACATTGTCAACTTTATACAATGCATTAGTGTGAAATGAAGTTAATGATTAACTGTGATGATGATTCAGATTTCAGGGAGGACTGATACCTGGGCTAGGAAGCAAGAATGTGGGAAGATGGGATGGCCAGAACTAAATATGAAATAATTATATAAGTAAAAATGGGCTTAAATAATTATTTTTGAATGTGGGTAGAGACGGAGATACGTGAAGTACGTGTCATTGTACAAAGCGTGGAGTAGGGGAATGTTAAATGTACACGTGGGTGCACAAGTGTAAATGCTTGCAAAATAAATCATGCTAATGGATGATTGTTCGATAATTTAAATCCATACAAATGGTATATGATTGAATTTTGGGATTGGATTAAATAATCAGAAAGAAAAATCCATACAATGCCATATGATTGAATTCTGGATTGGATATTATAATTTTAAAGAAGATAAGTTTGAAATTTGATTAGAACTGTACATTTAAGTCAATAGTTTGTGTTCTATCACTCACGACTATATTTCAGTACACGGTTCATAATTTCAGTGGTCTATTTGAAGAGATGGGTATTGTTGAGTGGATCAAGCACACTTGAAAAGTGCTATACAATAGAAAGCTGATTTACATATTGTGTTTTGATTCTAGTTAAAGGAGAATCGAGAGATAAGAGCTTTTTTACCCGACTTTCTTGACTCAAGAACACTGATTTTAAAAATGAGTGATTACCTTCTTTGGCTCTTTCCATTTAAGACCGTTAATGCTGAGTAGAAAGTCAATGATTGAGCATTAGAGAAGATCAGAAGATCCAACTTATACATATATTTTTAAATTTTCATTTAGGATTAGGAATGATGAAAAAATCGAGGAGAAAAAGCAAAAAAACTTGGTGCAAGTACGATTAGACAAGATTATCAAAATAGAAATATATTCATCCCTATTTAGCGAATTAAAATTTCGATAAAAAAAATTCAAAATCAACAACTAATTTTAAAAACATATTTGATGAGATTCTCAATTTTTATCAACTGTGTAATCACTAATCAGTGTTGAACGTGCATTGCACGTTATTCTAAAATATTTTATAAGTGCTGTAAAAGTATTATTTGGTACCAATTTGTTGGGAAGATTTGACAAGTCTCAAACTAAAGAAAATGAAATTTAGGATGAAAATCTAAGAGAAGAAAATTGTACTCTCAAAACTCAACTTCTATTATTCAAATTTTTTTTTATGATAAAATATTGCAAATAAGTAACATTTTTATATTACATAAGAATTAATTATTAATACATAAATTTAAACACTCATTATAATCTCTAGATACATGAACATAATTAAATTCATTTATAATAACTCTAGATTCATGTAGATCAAGATTTATTAAGTCAAAATTAATTAAATTTAGATTAATGTTTATGTTTATTAATTAATAATTAATAACACGAAATTCATACATGGCAATGATTTTATAGTATTTATTACATATTAAAAAATCTCAAAAGTAAAGTATTATCAAAAAAAATAAATTGTAATGGGTTAAAATCGTCCAGATAATTATTCTCATTTGATGTGATATTTAATTTAATATATTATATAGAGAGATTTCATTGAGTTTTATTAAAAAATTAATTTTTAAATGCACCAAATAGGAAATTAACGTATCAAGTATATGGAAAAATCTTTAAAATAGTAAGGTATTATCACACAAACAATATATTTCTTCCACGTTTGTTCTAACTATTGTATTTTTCTGTCTTTATTTATGTATGAGCTTGTTAACACGTGTATTCATTAATGTCGAAGATAAGCTAAGTTTTGTCAAAATAATCACTTGTGTTTTGTATTAATTTATCTTAATCAAGAAAATTAATTATCAAGTAATAGAGGTGGAATCTTGGAATCACGTGTCAAGGAGACACCACCAAGTTGGTTATTACGAGTCACGTTGGGTACCACGTGGTTACTCGTTTGACTTTAGGGAACCAAGTCAAGGATGATGGTCAATTTCAAATGTACATATTAATTAATTTAAGGGAAAATTGCAGTCACGTTATCAAATCTTTCATTTTTTTTTACAGACTTTATGCAAACCTTTTATTTGTGCCATCACGGTACCAAACATTTAAACATTCGTACCCGAAGTTCAAATTGATAGAAACCATTAGTTGACCAATAATTAAATGTCTGGTCAATTGTTGACCAATTTTTAAAGGGTAAATATGTAACTTTCCCTTTTTCTCATATAAAAAAGAATTAAAATAAAAGAATTAAATCAAAAACCAACGGACTCTATTATCTTCTCCAACCACCCTACCTCACCCCAACCTAACCCAACCCAAAACCAAAATTGTCGACACCACCCACCCACCTCTGCCACCGTCATTCAGCCTCCAATCTCTGGCTCAACCTCTCTAGCACCACCACACCCACCAGAGAAGGGGAGGAAACAAAGCTTCTGGTCAAATCTCAGTCCTCCTCCATGTTGATCCCACCGCCCTTGGCTGCCTCTCTCTACCCACCTCCTTCGCACGAGAGCCATTACCCTCCTCCTGCCCACCAGTATCACCCCTACTGGCCCCACCTTAGTCATACTCGACGCCAACTCCTCCTTCACCGACATGTTATAAACACCTTCGGAGACTTCCCTAATCTATTCTTCGCCTGAAAATCAAGATCCTCGGACTGCAGCAAATACGACAGCATATACAAATCAAGATTCTTCGACGTGTATTTCTCATAATGGGGCCGTGGTTTTTATTTATTTATTTAATTCTTTTATTTTAATTTTTTTTCATATAAAAAAATGGAAAGTTACATATTTATCCTTTACAAATTAGTCAACAATTGGTCAGATATTTAATTTTTGGTCAACTAACACTTTCTGTCAATTTAGACTTCGGGTGTGAATTGTTTAAAGGTTTGGTACTGTTGGTGGCACAAATGAAATGTTTGGACAAAGTCTGCAAAAAGATGAAAGATTTGGTACCGTGACTGCAATTTTCCCTTAATTTAATTAATTATTTTCACCTTGAACTGTGGGATGCAAGAACAGATTCAGAAACGGACTACAAGTCAAGCTAATATGTTAAAAATAAAATAAAATTACACATTAAATTTTTTTTACACCAAAAAGATGAAGTGGGCTGCGGGACTGGACAGGGTTATGGCCCGGCCCGATTCGACCCAGTCTCCCCACATCCGTCCACGGTGGGATACTAGATTGGGTTGGAAGGACTATTGAATAAATTAAAAGGACAATGGACTACTAAATTCTAGCTTGTAAATATTGAGTAAATTCATAGTGAGTTGTCGAACTTTCTACGAAATTGCTTCCAAGTTACTTTTTGTGCAATCTAACTACTGAACTTAAATTTTTGTTCAACCGAAGATACAATTCTCACATTCGAAGCTCGAGTAGATCACCCGTAGATATAAAGAAAGGTACGACGTTTAAAGGGACTTTTCCGGTCAATACCTTCCTTTTATTTTAATTTCATTAGTTTAATGCTTGAGTTGACATTGTGGTATTTACTATTTAGTTGTCTCTGAAGCCTAAATTACTCAACAAACAGTCAAATACTCGACAATACACTGTGAACTTCACATTAGAGATATAAACAAATTATTCATATTCAATAAGTTAAATAATGGCAACAAAAGTTTATTTGGCAAAATTGACAAAATCCAAACCACACTGGAGTCCTCAACCTTCTCACCTTCCTTTTCTCGCATTTAGATCATCGACCTTAAATCTTCGATATAAATAAAAGTCGAACCCCAACCTCGAAAACCCTCCACTGTCCAGCCCCTATAGCATCGTGGAGGAGGTAAATCACGGGATGTGCTTGTACAAGAGCTGTCATACTAGTGGCCACAAAGAGTCAAATTTCAAACCTTGTTAGAGGAACGAATCGAACCATCACACTATGGTTGTCAGCTCAACTGAGATTACCTTACTCTTATCCTTTGCACCACTGAGCTATGCCCCGATGGGCATCTTCGATATAAATAAATTGTATTTAGAGTTCATTCAGCACGATAGTTTTGAGTACATTTTTTTGAATAAAGCTTTTACTGGTGTATAGCTATTTCAAAAGGAATTGCTACCAATTTAGTTTATCCATTGAAGGGAAAATATGGTACAATGATGCAATAACCCGTGGGCTGAAATGTTGGCCCAGCTGGAACTTATTGGAGGCCCAGCTTACTGATCTGTTTTTAACTTGGATTAAAAAACGTGTTTTGGAAATAAACTAAGTTGTGTTTTGCTTACCTTTTAAATGGACGGCCTGGATGTCACCAAGTGCAATCAACAACAGTCGTTGGATGAAGGGCACTTTAGGGAGACTCCTTAAAGGCTCCTTTAGGGTTTGCATTTCTCACAATCTTTGGGCTTCTTCTCTCTCGTGTTTTCTGGAACTCTCTGCGCCGTTTCTGAAGTTTTCTTTTTCTTCTTGAGAAATCAAATATCCTCATTTGATTTCCTATATTTCTACACTGGCTATTGTTATCTTGTGTGATTTCATAGTGTGGGTGTTGGTTCTTGTGTGAACCGTGAGTTGGTAGAGAGATCTTGAATATTTGTGATATCAAAGGGTTGGTCTGAGTGTTAATCTCGTTTGTATTTCTACCTTGGGCACTAATTTGTACAGAAACTGTGGTTATCGCATGATTGAGGAGTGAACCAAAGGAGCTCAGTTCGTGGGTGACGTTCTCCATTAAAAGCTACGGTTTCGACCCATTTTTCTTGCAATTTTATTCTGTCCATTTTCGTTCCAGATCTTCTTGTGCAAGAGTTGTGTAGTTTTATTTGTTAAAATTACAGTTTCTTGATTCCTTGTAATTTGTATTTTGAGTTCAGGTTCATTGTCAATTTTTTCAGATTCTGATGATTATTTTTCAAGTTCGATTTTGTTAATCCTTTGCACATGTTATTGTTGATTAATTGTGAGCTAATGGTTTGATCTCCTCCCAACAATGGTATCAGAGCTTGAAGGAGGGAGTTCTTGATGCTTGTTTGGCTCGGTTCTTGATACTGACTGCAAACTTGAGCTGCTCTGTTTTTTACTTGAAACCCTAATTAAAGGGGCTTGGTGAGATCTTTACAGTTTTTTGGTTATCACGTTTTCTGTTTAGCTGTATATTGTGTTGGGTGTTCTGAATCTGATTTGGTGTCTGACCTTGTGTGGTTATACTACCTGTTTGATTATACTGCCCTATTAGTTACTGCCTTGGTTGATTTTCTGTTGTTTGAGATTACTACTTTGTTTGGTGTTTTGCCTTGTGAAGTGTATTCAGTTCTGTTTTTCAAAAACCTGAATCCTGACTCCTTGTAATTCCTTTGTCCAGAAACCTTGAGTTGTCTGGAATATGAGGGTTACTTGGATTAAAGTCAAGATTCTTGATAATCTTGAA
>CAIGRF010262311.1:54800-66657 GCA_903798235.1 Fraxinus ornus
TCATTTAGGGTTTGCATTTCACACAATCTTCTGGCTTCTGCTCTCTCGTTGTTCTGGAACCCTCTGCGCCGTTTGTGAAGTTTCCTTCTTCCTCTTGAGAAATCAAATATTATCATTTGATTTCCTACATTACTACACTGCATATTGTTATCTTGTGTGATTTCATAGTGTGGGTGTTGATTCTTGTGTGAACCGTGAGTTGGCAGAGAGATCTTGAATATTTGTGATATCAAAGGGTTGGTCTGAGTGTCAATCTCGTTTGTATTTCTACCTTGGGCACTAATTTGTACAGAAACTGTGGTTATCGCATGATTGAGGAGTGAATCAAAGGAGCTCAGTCCGTGGGTGACGTTCTCCATTAAAAGCTATGGTTTCGGCCCCTTTTTCTTGCAATTATATTCTGTCCATTTTCGTTCCAGATCTTCTTGTGCAAGAGTTGTGCAGTTTTATTTGTTAAAATTACATTTTCTTGACTCCTTGTAATTTGTATTTTGAGTTCGGGTTCATTGTCAATTTTTTCAGATTCTAATTATTATTTTTCAAGTTCGGTTTTGTTAATCCTTTGCACATGTTATTGTTGATTAATTGTGAGCTAATGGTTTGATCTCCTCCCAACATCCATAATAAACTTCCTGTGAACAATAAATTGATTTTCAGTAATAAAACTAGAAAAGCGTTTTCATTTATTAATTGCATATAATACAAATTTATTAGGCTAAAATGATCTATTATATAATTTGTATTGTTTTTATAAATAATTTTTATTTCATTATATTATTGAGTTAAGGAATAAAATCTCATATCGAATAAGGATGAAAACATTAACCAACTTATAAAGGTTTGGGTTATTCTTCTTAAAAAGGTTGACTTTTTAAAATGGAATCTCAAATCTTAACATGGTATCAGAGCCCATTAAACTCCAACAAGCAATTTGATCCGATTAAGACTTAAAAAAATTGAGCACGCGAATTTCAAAATTGATCTGCTCAAACGACCCACCATCTTGTGGGGGCATATTAAGGGATAGAATCCCACATCGAATAAGAATGAAAACATTGACCAACTTATAAAGGTTTGGATTACTTCTCTTAATAAGATTGACATTTTAAGATGAAATCTCAAATCTTAACATATTGTAATAAATTGTCGTGGCATAATTATTATTATAATATAAATTCGTATTATTTAAAATTCTATTTATTATAACGCTTTAAAATATAACACATTATTAACAAATGAAAACATCATAAAACATATAAAGTACCATAATAATTTCTCGTTTCATTTTAAACTTCATCCTAAAATATATTGTAAAACACCTTAACATATGGAAAATAACAATAATGTACATATTAATGTAATATATCGACGAGTAAGAAAATTTAAATTTATTTGGTATTTTACTAAATTAATACTCATAAATGTCAAACTTAAAAGTTCCATAATATATTGATTATTTAGCCTTCCACAAAAGCTATATTGTGCCCTTCAAGAAATGCTTTGAGCTTAAAAATATACTCCCAAACACATTTAGAAATGCTACATGTACAACACTTGAATTACAACAATGAATGACAACCTCTCACAAGGAGAGTGGGGCCCGCTATTAAAATAATCACTGACCCTACCCCTTTATGAGAAGTTGTCATCCATTTTTGCAACCCAAAAATGGTATGATATTAAACAAGAGAACATGGTATGATATTAAATTTGAACCTTTCTTTATTTCTTTAAACTGTCCCATTGTACAACCCGACCCGACATACTAATTCAAGTTTAGTCCAAAATTGCAATTTTTCTGCAATTAAGAAATGAATAAGTCATCTACTTTGGTATCTTATTAAATCGAATGGGTTACATTCATCCATTGATCAAGAATCCAAATTTTCGAGATGTATCATGGTTCATCTGATAAGAAGGATTTCCATTTTTGTTCATTTGAGGACCTACTGATTCAAACAACTAATTGCAGAATTGATCATTCGACCTTTCAATGTAGACAGACCTGTGAATGGGAATAAATTCAGTAGATGGAACCACTTAGCCAAATGCTCAACAATTACACAATGCCTAATGTTCGCATTTAAGTTTTCACACAACCAGTAGAATCTAATGGCAGAAAATGTGCATATGTGCTTTTACTTGCAGAAAATTCTTTTCAGTAAGTTTAGAGGTTCTTTGAACAATAACACAAACCACATATACTTCCACAACATTTTCTAAACGTAGTTCCTAAGTCTCACCAGTATACATTACCTATTTGTAGGCATCCCAACCACCACTCTAAACTATATACTCATCTTCGGTCTCGGTTTTTGGTTTTTGCAACGGCTGCTACTATCCCGCAGGCTGTGGAGCAAAACCCTGTTGTTGTTGATACCTTGTTCTCGGGTAAAGTGAAAATTAACTTACATTCTATTAATTAGCAGTAATTTCAGGCTTCTAATTTATGCCAAAATTACAAGATCTACTAAGGGTTGAGTGGTTAGAATTACAGGTTTGCAGATCAACGAGCAGCCACAGCATCGGCCCTGGGGCTTGCATCAAGAAGTTGGTGAAGCTTTGCTATGGGGCTCTTTTTCTCATTCGTGTTATTCTCCTCATCCTTTTTATCAACAGAACCCGAGTTGTTAACTCTTGCCAGTAGGTTTACTGTGCCAATCGGTTTCATCCTCGAGTCATCAATTTCAAATGGACTCGTCTCATCAGATAGTCCGAGTTGTGCATTTTTCAGTTTCTCCTGTGAAAATTAATCATTTTTTAAGCTCGTGGATATTACTAATGATAGAGAGAGTAAACAGAAACACATCAATAAGGTCATACCATTAATGTAGCATTTTCAAGCTTCAGTTTCTTTGAACTCTCCATTAATTTATTTATCTCAGATTTAAGAGTCACATTCTCGGACGTTAGTGATTGGACTCTCAAAGACAGTTCTTCAGTTTCAGCCTGAATGAGAAGAGTCGAACGGAAGAAAACACTAATTAAGGAAAAAGCTCAAAAGATAAGTTGACACAAAAATAACCTTTTAAGAAACAGCTTTGAAGATGCAATAGAATCATATGGTCCAAGAAACAGTCGATGACATGACATATTCTCGAGTCATATCCATACCTGTTTCCTCAGTCGAGATCTTTTTGCAGATTCCCGATTAGACTGCTTCCTCCTCTCCCGTTTCAGCTCTCGCTCATTCTGTACAGAACAATTATGCACATCAGAAATACCATATCATCAGGGTACACCAAAATTCACAGGATTAGATTGTGGAAGTTACATTGAGTTCGCTCAAGCTTAGATTTCAACATGGATATTACCAGTGTTCTTATTAGTGAAAAAGTGAAAGCGTGGAAGAAATGCAAGGGGAAAACACGTTCATAATGTACCTGCACCCAGGTTTCATTCAGCATTGGTGGACAAGATTGTGGAACACTAGTTGAACTGGGCTTCACATTTATGTTAGAAGTATTTTTCAGTTCCAATGCTGTAGTCGCGTTTCCTATCAATTGTTGAGATGTATTAACCGCAGGCACAATCTCATCCACGGTTTCCTCAGAACTTTGACCAGCTTCTTTGCTGGGAATCATACTGTTTTGTGTCCGAATCTTTCCATCTTCTGCTTTCAGAATATTAAAGCATCAGAAATTAAGCTACTTCCTAGCCTATCCAGCTTAAACTGGTTCAAAGTAAGTTCTGGGGATGAAGTGTGGCGTATTTAGTCATAAAAAAAGAGGCTATCCAGAATGCTTGAATCATAGATTTCGATAGAAATACACTTAAGGACTAAACACGAAAGCAATACCAGATGTAAAGACTACAAGCATACTTGGCCATACTTAAAAAAGAAATTTTTTTAGAAGTACTTTGACCAAAAAAAATTTTGTATTGAAATTAATTATTTACTTATAAGCTTAGACAATCATGCAAGTACTACTAAGGAAAACCTCACGTGGCTGTCAAAAACTACTATGTAATACACACACATGCAGAAAATCATGTGCACACTTTTGCATGTTAGTCATATGTTCTTCACTATAGCCATGCAACCGAAATGAAAATATTTTTTATGCTTGAATATGTGCTGGATACACACACATCAAGGCACGAGGAAAAAGGAAAGTTGATAAAAAAGGACAATTTGATTAATAAAAGAAGCTTACTGTTGTTAGGACTTCCATCCCGGCTTCTTTTCTTTCCATTCTGACCCGCCTAGAAAATGATGCAAGAATAATGAGATGACACACTTCATATTCTTGATAATTCTATATAATATAAGAAACCCTTACCCCTGCTGTAATTCCATTGCTCTCGTCAGTAGAACCTTCAGTCTCCTCACTGTTCAGGAAGCATGAAACGTTACACTCAGTTCAGAATATCTAAATAAGCAATACCAGTAACTAACTTATATTTTCTAGTTAGTTATAGAAGCCGGATATTTAGGCGAGGGAGCATGTTTGGCTAATCTTAAAAGTTCCTATAAGTAAATTTTTATGCCAAATAGTTTGAGATTGTTTATAGGTTACTTTTGCTTTCAGATTTTCAGCACAAAATCTTACCTGTTTTGGCAGTAAGAGATAGTTCGGCTAAGCCTAAAAAAAGTCAAAATACTTAAATGTAACTTCTAAGCTTTGCCAAGCATGTCTAACATAAAACTAAATATTAAATACAAGCAACACCGCTGCCATTATATGTCCACAAACCTCTCTGAAACTTTCTGATCAACTTGCCCTTCAGTGCTTTCAGTGTGGCCATTGCCTATTGAGAATGCAAGCCCATCATTTTCTTTCAATTTCTCCACCATGCCTCCATCCGTATTACCCGATGACTTGGCCTGTGTGTCTGTGCTGAAAGACGAACCTGCCTACATGACCGCATAGTCATTAAATTACTTCCCATTCCTAACAGTTATACTCCTAAAAGGTAATCTACAACTACGTATGCAGCTCTTATTACTAAAATATGCACATATAGAAGAATAATCAAATCAATTAAAGGTTATATTATTATTATGCTGGAGCTCAACTCTAATCCCTACTTTGAGAGCTATAACAATCAAAACAAGCAGAGCAAGCACAAACTTATAGTTGCTCACCCTCAAATGCGAGAACTTCGTCGACTAGCTGCTGCAGGTTTTCACTATAATGAGAAGCGTCCATTATAAATAAGCTCAACATAGTACAACATATTACTATTCTAAGGCTTTGCTTACAGCAAATAGTTGGTGGAACACTCCACACAACATAGGAATCTTGTAGTGAAGATTAAAAAGTAATAGAAAAACAATGATACATATAAGCGGAACTATTTTATAATTACAATTGCACTTAGACCACATAACTGACTTGGTAGAGGCTCCTTCAGGACAAGGTGATCAGACTCGGTCCTTTCACAGATATCAGGATTTTATTAAGTCATGCTTAAGTCCAAGAAACATAAAACTTACTAGGTGAACTCCGGGATGTGTATAAACTCCTCCATGAGCATAGAATGCCGCATATGGAGCCCCATAAGGAGGCAACATAGACTGAAACATGAAGGTTTGAATGTTAATACTAACAGCTCCTCAGCAAATCGCTTCAAATGATAATTAATAAAGAAATCAAGCGGAAACTGCATCCCCCCAAAAAGAAAATATAAATATATAACCACGTGTGTGTGTGTTCCCACATGTCAGCAGTTTGGGAAATACCTGTGGTGGAAGTCCCATCATATACATAGGTGGAGTATGACCAGCGGCAACAGCAGAGTTGAAATATGGCGGTACAGCAAATCGGTGACCATAGTATGCCTGAAGATCAAAGTATATAATAATTAGCTTTCTGTCTCTCAAATTTATGATAAAATGTAATATAATTTAATTTTCTCTAGATTATAACAGAGCATGTGGATAAAGACAAATAACCTGCGTAGTAGCCCAATCAGGGTACACGTGAACATTATTCTGGTCCTGTCAAGGAGAAAGCCATTTTACACACTCAGAAATGGACTTCAACTGATGATATAAAGTAACAAAGGCTGAAGGACAAAGAACAATAAATGATTTTGCGCTCAAAAGTGAGACTGTAAGATGAGAGAAGTCCGGGAGGACCAGCACACCTACTTTTCTAAAGGATGTGCATAGATGCTAGATTACTGTAATGATTATTCTAGGCTTACCATTGCAGGTGAAGAAGATTTATCAGGCTTAACAGACTTCCTTTCCTCACTGTTTCCCATGATAGCGTGACAACCTAATCAAACGATGAAACAAGAAAATCCTTCTGATCTTTCTACAAGAAGGAAAAACTACACAATATATCGTCAAAACCAAAGAAGAGTAATCAAAAGGTGTCAAAGCATCTATGCAACTAATAGCTAAAGATGAATAATGCAAAAATAAGGAAAGAAAGTCATTCAGAAACCCAGTATATAACTAATAGAAAAACAATGGCAGAATAGAAAAGCAGCATATATGTCCTCTTTGAACATAGTTATGTTTCTTGACCCTATAAGACCAAAAACTTGAAACTTCACTTTATTTCCGCTAAACCACGCGGATACACCAATGGCATGTTAGGTAGGGGATATATAGTACTCAACCGTAGTGAGGTAGAAAAAGAAGCTAAAAATCTTAATGAAACCTCTCATTATCACAAGCACGTCTATTACTTCATACTGGACGCGCAGTTAATGACAAATACTTTGTACCCCTGCTTCTTAATTATTTTCGAAGTTTTCTTCTCGTTATCAAATAAACTCAAAGAATTCTCGGTGCTATTTGGCTTTTGAGGAGGAAAAGTTGTCTTCCTTGTATCAAGATATGATTTTTACAGTATTAAACTATTTTAACCGCTATATCTAAGTTTTTCTTGATCAAACAGAAAAACAGTCATCGTAATTAGTTTATAATGATATAAAGGATTTCAATTCCAGATTGCAATCAACTGCCCTAGGACTCAGAATTTGATGCCAGAAAACTTTATAAACACTTCAGATCTAATTAATAAATGACCGTATTTCATCAAAATTAGATGCATCCATTAGGATAATTACACTGATCAAAAGTAATAATTCTTAGGTCTACACATTGAGGGCATTATCGTCCTTTCATATCCCCACCCCCACTCTGTAGTCTGTACTTCGACATCTACCTAAAGTTTCAAAAATGTTTAATAATTTATCTATCTGGTTGTTCTTTAAGATTTCTCAATCAGAATGCTTGATCTCAAAGCTGTTCTTCAATTCATCTGTTTCAAACCAAAACCCTTCACAAATTTTTAATACTCTGAGTGGGTTACACATTCAACTTCATAAAAATTAAAAGAAAACCAAAAATCAAGTATCCAGAAAAAGAGAAATTAAAATAAATCCATAAACAAACAAATTAATCACACGAATAAAGAAAATCACAATGATCAGCAGGACACACCATTTAAACCTTACTACGAAAGATTTCCACTTCGCTTCACCGAGAATTACAAGAATCCATAAAAAAATACCTGAAATTCTCCAACCAAAAATAAAAAACCAGTTTCTGAATTTCCAAAATCTTAAACTCCTTGCATTTCTCTTTTTCTCTCTAGAAAAACAAAAACGCTCATAGAGAGCAGAACAAGAGTTCTTTTTTTTTCCTCCTCTGATATTTTAGAGAGAGAAGAAGAAAGAAAGAAGAGCGCCAAAGCAAATACCCACGTCACCCAACACGTGTCCACTTTATGGGAAAAAGGCGTATATGCATACATACATTTGTATGTATATACGATCAGGCGTGAGGTGGGGATAGGTGAGCTGGCGCATTGAATTCGTGCTGGCGGAATTTTTTTATAATAGCGTCATCGTTTACCGTACACGTGTCCCTTATCTACTCGAACTCTGTGGAGGTCAAATGAGTAATGTTATTAGCCCCTCTTTGTTGTAGATTAAAATTATATTTTTAGAGTGTGTTTGGTACACATTAAAATGAGAAAATGCATTTTTTTGATGTGATGTGATGAGAAATATGTGGTTGAAAAAAAAAAGAAAAATTATTGATGTGATGAAAAATATTATTTTATTGAAGAATGTGTGGTTGAAAATAAGTAGAAGAATGATAATGAAAAAAATAATGTGGGACAAACAAGGGCTTAGTAGATTTTGATAAAAGTTGATGGAATGTATAGTTGAAAAGTTGTGGATCCCATGAAATGTGTGGTTAAAACTAATTGTTGATTTTGACTTAAAACTAAAATCAGATTTTAATTTATTCCAAACAGGGGCTTAGTGTCATTGGAGTTGTAACCGCAATTTATAAGGCGTTCAAGCATAAACAAAGGTCCTGTTTGAACCAAACTATTGTAGAATGAGAATGAAAAATATAGTCGTTATTGTGGCCCACACAAGAGATAGAAAATTTAAATTTAAATGTTGATGTGATGAATAACGGTCATATTTTTCATTTTAATGAGAAAATAATGTAGATCAAATGGGGTCAAATGAGAGATGAAATCAAATGAATCATTTAATTCCACTTATTATTTAGTGGGTATTTAGTAGAGATTAAAATTAGAGTTTTAGTAGATTGTGATAGAAGTTTTTGAAATTTGTGATTGAAAAGCTATGGATCCATAAAAGATATAATAAATATTTATTGTTTGACTTAAATTAAAATCTGATTTTAATCTGAAACAAACATGTACTTAATATCTATCTCTATTTAGATCGGAATGGTAGCCTCAGTAATGTTGCTTAGTACGACTCGGGGTCAAATAGGCCAACTAATACCAACATTCATGTGGCTGGCGTGGTTATTTTGGGAAAAATAATTTAATATTTTTGTTTTTTTGTTTTCATGGGAAAGATTAAATGAAAATTAATTTGGCATTTCAAATCCGGAATGGGCTCACATGTACTTCAATTTGGATTATTATTGTTGAGGTGTTCATTACCAGGCCTCCTTCAATTTTAGGTTTTTGCTTCAACACTTCAATTTTTATGATTAAAGGTGTGTTTGATCCACGTTATTTTGAAAGAATGTATTTTAGAATAGTAGATTAATAGAGAATGCATGGTTAAAAAAGAAGGAAAAATTATTGATGTGATGAAAAATATTATTTTATTGAAAAATGTGTGGTTGAAAATGAGTAGAAAAATGAAAATGAAAATTTTAATGTGTATCAAACGGGAGTTAAATAAATTATATTTTAAAAATGTTTGCATCCCATCCCCCGACATATCGATGACTAGTATTGACATTGATGATCGACAAGACTCAAAACTCTCTAAGACCTTCGATCATCAACTGTTAAATAGGTGCAAACTTGTAGCTCGTTCACATTTCATAATTTTCTTATATTCTCTAAATTCTCATATCATGATAATAAAGACGCATTCAACTGTATTATTCTATGCAATCTTATATTACTGTTTAATCGACATATTATTAATATAGCGGGACAAAATTTCGTAGATAGTAACTTCATTTAAGTAGATTTAAGACAAATGTGGGGCCGTGCTGTATTAAATAGATAGCGATACGTGCAAGATTCGTGATATTTTCCGACGATACTAAAGTAATTATGACGTGTTTCACCTAATCTTAATATAAAAAAGAATCATGTTACAATGATGTAATGATTAACATAACGTCACATGATAAAGTGTCAACTAACATTAGTCACTCCATCTGTCGACCACCGGAAAAGTGGCATAACCATGTAAAAAATTGAAATAAAAGGTCGATTAATGGTAGCAAATATACAATTATGTTATATTTCCTACAAGAGAACAAAATATGCTTCTCATCAGTCAAACCCCTAAATACGGGATGCTAAATCAACGCTTCAGAGTTAGCCACGTCAATGATGATCCAATAGCATTCGCATCATCCACAAATACATGTTAAAAATCCAATTAGTACCTGAAGTTTATGTCACCTTTCTATTTGGTACTTAAACTTTCAATCATTTCAAACGTGTCAAATAGTATACACTAGAAACTTGAAAAAAAATTCCCAACAAATTAAAATTTACCCTAATTCTAATTTTGGGCCAAATATTTTTTTTTTTTTTTGCTTGAAAAGTTCGAACATCAAGTTAGGTTCTAGAAATAAAAGAAATGGGTTTCCTATTAATTTGGTGGAAGCATTGGTTCAAGTAGACGTTATTGAGGAGATAACCTCGTTAGTCCCATGTATACTCGAATCATTAGCTGTTTCTTGAGGTGAATTTGGTGATGGTTGAAAAAAATCGTCTAAAGTTTGGTGACATATTTGAAACAATTGAAAGTTTATGTACTAAATAAATAAAAATGTAGATGTTAAGTTTGGTTACTGTTAACATTGTAAGTCCCATGTATACTCGAATGGTTAATTATTTTTTGAGGTGGATTTGGTGATGGTTGGAAAAAATTGTATGAAGTTTGGTGACATATTTGAAACAATTGAAAGTTTATGTACTAAATAAATAAAAAAGTAGAAGTTAAGTTTGGTTACTGTTTATAATTGTGACAGATAACATTACAATGCATTTTGAAAAGTCTGACGTGTCCCACTTAGAACAACTGTTCAATGCCGGCGGGGCCGACCTTTAGTTAGCGGCCTACTACTCTCCACCCGTCACACGTGTTTGAATATTATCGGTTTATTTTGGTGTATATACTTAATTATAATACTCTTTTATGGGGCCTGACGTCAACGAATGGATTGGCACGTAATCTTGTTATTAGCCGTCTGATTGATTAGATATCGGACGGATATAAAAAGTAGTCGGTGGAAATGGAAAAGGACTGGGTCTGCTGACGTGGCGGATTACCGACAATCTCACGGGCTTTGCTCATTCGGAATATGTACTGTAATCTACATCACCCCGTTACCAGTTAAGTTTACGAATTTGGCTATTTGTACAGCCCGAGGTGCACAGCTCGGGTCACAGGCTCACAGCACTCTCACAAAACGGCGGGCCCCGCCTCTGCATGTGATTATTTTAATTGCGGGCCCCGCCCCTGCATGTGAGACGGCTGTGACCCGAGCTGTCACCCGTGCTGTGGTTGTAGCGTTGCTCGTTTACGACCATTTGTGTTTCGGACCTAAATACATGTTTAATGTACATACGAAACGAACAGAGTATTAAAAACAAAATCACAATAAGGGTCCATCTGATTGGAAGAATGAAATTGACTGGAAATAAAATGAATTTCATGTAGTTGAATTACCTAGATTAGAACTTGTTTTAGTGAGAATTGTCAATTAATTTTGTTTGATTGGTATAATTTTCCACCTGAAAAATATTGAAATTATAAATTTTTTGGCATTCGATTAACTTTGTTTACCATGAAAATTGTCCATTAAATAGATAAAATTTGTTATAAAAAAAAGTTGTCTAGAAATTTTTTTCCCTCCAAACCCATCGAATTTTTTTTTTCTCAAAAATCAAGAAAATGTGGAAAATCAATTTCATGAAAAATTTTGTCAATTAAACATGCAAAAATGTGCAAATGGAATTTAATTTCCATTTTTCATAGAAAATATAGTTCAATCAAATATGGCCTAATATATTATAAACATTTACAAGATCATATCCACCACACCAAATGACATAACGTATCACATAATCTTGCTCAAAATATAATATTCTTTATGAGCATTGTACCATTCTATATCATCGTGACCTTACAAGCCCTAACCCCAAAATGGCGAAGTGAACTGTCCCGATGGACCGTATAATCTCAACCCTAAAACCCCAAGTCTCTCCTTACGCTGAAGAATCACAAAACACATAAGAAAAATGAGAAGACGAACATAAGCCTTTAGAGATAAATGGTGTGTTTGTGCCACATTATTTTGAAAGAATGTATTCTAGAATATTAGATTGATGGAGAATGTGTTGTTGAAAAAAAAGAAAAAAGT
>CAIGRF010262336.1:0-24372 GCA_903798235.1 Fraxinus ornus
GTATCGACTATCGGGAGTTGAACTGTTTGACCATCAAGAATAAGTACCATCTCCCGAGAATTGAGGATTTGTTTGACCAATTAAAAGGGGCTAAAGTATTTTCGAAGATCGACTTACGATCTAGATATCATCAATTGAAGGTTAAGGCTAGTGATATACCCAAGAAGATCTTATAAACTCGTTATGGACATTATGAGTTCACAGTTATGCCATTCGGGTTGACAGATGCTCCAGCAATATTTATGGATTTAATGAATCATGTATTTTACCAGTATCTAGATCAATTTGTCATAGTCTTCACTGATGACATTTTGATATACTCTAAGAGTACAGATCAATATGAGGAACATCTTAGAATAGCGTTAGAAATACTGCGCAAGGAAAAGTTATACACAAAATTTAAAAAGTGTAAGTTTTGGCTTAAGCGAGTTTGATTCCTCGATCATTTAGTTACTGCCCAAGGAATTGAAGTAGATCCAGTAAAAGAGGAAGCGATAACTGTCTGGAAGACACCGACTAACGCTGGTGAAGTTCGGAGTTTTCTGGGATTCGTCGGGTACTATCGGAGATTTATAGAAGGATTCCCCAAAATAGCTGGACCAATGACTCAATTGACAAGGAAATGGGTAAAGTTTCTATGGACAGATAAGTGTGAGCAAAGCTTTTAGGAGCTAAAGCAGTAATTGATTACAGCACCAGTGTTAACCATCCCCGAAGGTTCGGAAGGGTTTGTTATATATAGTGATGCATCCAAATAAGTTTTAGGATGTGTGTTAATGGAATACGAAAAAGTGATTGCCTATGCGTCAAGGCAATTGAAGCAACATGAGCAGAACTACCCGACGCGTGATCTAGAACTTGCAGCGGTGGTTCATGCATTAAAGATATGGCGCCATTACTTATATGGAGGAAAGTGTAACATAGACACAGATCATAAGAGTCTCAAATATCTTATCACACAGAAGGAATTGAATATGAGACAGAGACGATGGTTGGAGCTAGTAAAGGATTATGATTGCTCTATTCATTACCATCCAAGTAAGGCTAATGTTGTTGCGGATGCTCTAGGTAGAAAGTCGATGGAAAAATTGGCATCATTACCTACTATTCAGAAGGAGTTGATCAAAGACTTGGAAAATTTGAGAATTGAAGTGGTTATTACACCATAGCAAAGTACCGCTCGTTTAGAAAATTTGGTGATTCGACCAACTCTCAGAGATAGGATCATAGAAGCACAGGGTAAAGATCCATTTTTGCAAAAGATCAGGAAAGAAATTGGTACTGATAGGAGAAAGGATTTTGGAATAGCTTCGGATTGGGCACTAATGTTTAAAGGAAGAATTTGTGTGCCTAAAGATGAAGTTTTGAGGAAGGAGATATTAGAAGAGGCTTATTTCACCCCGTACACCGCACATCCTGGTGGTACGAAAATGTATCAAGATCTTCGAGATACATTTTGGTGGAGGAATATGAAAATAAGTATAGGCCTATTTGTGGTAAAATGCATAGTCTGTCAACAAGTTAAAGCAGAACATCAAAGACCAGCAGGGTTTTTAAATCTATTGGACATACCTGAATGGAAGTGGGAGAATATCGCAATGGACTTTGTGGTAGGATTTTCGAGGTCAGCAAGAGGACACAATGTTATATGGGTAATAGTGTATCGACTAATAAAGTCAGCTCATTTTCTTTTTGTAAAAATGACATCCAATCTAGATCAGCTAGCACAGTTGTACATTAGAGAAATTGTAAGATTGTATGGTGTTCCCGTGTCCATTGTATCTGATAGAGATCCGATATTTACATCAAAATCTTGGAAGAGCTTACAAAGAGCTATGGGAATAAAATTGAATTTCAGTACGGCATATCACTCTCAATTCGATGGTCAATCTGAAAGGACCCTCCAAATTTTGGAAGATATGCTAAGGGCCTGTGTTTTGGATCTAGGAGGCAGTTAGGAATCGTATCTATCTTTGGTGGAATTTTCCTATAATAATAGTTTCCAGGCAACTATTGGAATGGCACCATATGAAGCTCTCTCTATGGTAGAAGATGTAGATCACCCGTCCATTGGGACAAAGTCGGAAAAAAGGGAGTTTTGGGACTAGAGATCATTGAAAGGACAGTTGAAGTCATTGATAAGATCCGCACTAAGATAAAGGCAGCGCAAGATAGACAAAAGAGTTATGCTGATACCAGAAGAAAAGACTTGGAATTTAAAGTTGGAGAAAAAGTTTTTCTGAAAGTGTCACCAATAAAAGGTGTACTTAGGTTGGAAAAGAAAGGCAAACTATGACCTCGTTATATTGGACCATTCAAAATACTTGCTAGGGTCGAAAATGTGGCTTATCGATTAGCTTCGCCGCCTGAACTATCGGTAGTTCACAACGTGTTTCCTATATCGATGATCAGGAAGTGTATGCAAGATCCCGATCACGTGGTCAATTATCAATCTCTAGAAGTATAGAAAGATTTATCCTATGCAGAATTCTCGATTTCAATACTAGATCGAAAGGTGCATAAATTACGGAATAAGAAGATTCAACTGGTTAAAGTGCAATGGAGTAATCATGGAGTAGAATAAGCTACTTGGGAAAGAGAAGAAGAAGAAGTTAAAGACAAATATCCAACACTGTTCGCCAAATCATAAGGTAATTAATTTTGAGGACGAAATTTTGTTTAATGTGTGAGGGATGTAATGTCCCAGATTTTATAATCTTAATTTGGTTGATGTAGCCCATTTAAGAAATAAACTTTGGAAGCTCGGCCCATTTAAGGTTATGAAAGTACAAGCCATAAGTTATTTATAAACCCAATAATTTAAGACATTAAGTTTAAGTAAATTTGTTTACAAAGATTTAATGAATAACTGGGTTGCCACAATGGTCATCTGAATGGTATTTCCTATTGGTAACCCAGGTTCGAATCATAATGCAGATGTTTTTATATAGTTTTTTATAAAATTATCTTTTTGGGCTTAAAACTCTTCAAATTCCTAGTTAAAGACTCAATTTGACAAGATTAATGATAATATAACTCTCCCATTTAGTTTTCCACTAAAAAGGGAGGTTACAAGAAGAGGAAAAACATTTTTTAACTACACCTCCCATCAAATCCGAAATTACTTTTATATTCTCTAAAAAGAATCTTTATGTTAAGTAAAGTTTAAAAGAAATAGCAAAGGATGTGAAGGAGGAAGTGCACACTTTGATCAAGGAAAAAGATTTTCAAAAGAATAAGAGAGGAGCATATTTCTAAAAGTTCTGGTGCCGTCGAGAAGCAACAACCATCATCCAACATTATACTTTCAAAAGCTTTTAACGAAGGTAGGTAGAGGTTCAAGTGTTTGTTTCGTTTTCAAATTATGATTTTTCGTTAAAAGTTTGAATGAATTGGTGCCTTCAGGTACGGTGTCACGACACTACTGTAGTTTGAATGATCATTTTCTGGTTCTATGCATTATGTTAATTCATAACTCTATAGAAATTGAATTTTTTCGAAAATCCTACTATATGTGATGGTATGAATCTATAGTTCGATAATGTTAATTTGTTAACGAAATGCACCAATGACATCTATTGAGTTTCAAACTCATGGGTTAATTCCCCCTCTATAGGTTGATTTGTTATGATTTGCTTGTGACGTGGATGATGGTAAAGAATGATGCAACATGCTATGGAGAAAGCCAGTGACTTAATAATTTTAAATTCGATTATAAAATGTTCATGTTGTTTCTTAAGAATTTCTATGAAATGTCATATGTGGAACTATTCCTAGCACATTTCTTTACGAATAAGTTATGTTTAAAGGTAGATATGTTTCATAAAATTTGCTTGCAATTCACCGTTTACAAAAAAAAAAACCAAGTGTTAGCAATTTAATGTTGCTGTTTCATTATAATTTCAGATTCTGCCTTGATTTTAAAAATTCATAACCTAATCGTTACTTGGAATTTTTCAACAAAACGATTGGTATTTGATAGCCTCATAAGTTAGCTACTGAATAAACTTGGAATCATGTCAATCCGATGTTGGTAGAATTTTAAATGTCACTAAGAGTAAACTGCACCGGGTAGTGTTGTTGTTTTCTAGATTCTGCCCTTGGATTTAAAAATTCATAACTCGATCGTTACTTGAAAATTTTGGGTAAAACCAATGGAGTTTGATAGCCTCATAGGTTAGCTACTGCATAAAGTTGAAATCATACGAGGAGTACTTGTTAGTCCAATACTTATGTTGAATCTCGCAGCCCCTTTGACCTCAACAAGAAGTATCTCCATCACTGTGGGGATTATCTCATCCTCACTCCCTCCTAAAAAAATCCAGGCCTTCCCATCTAGCCTATATGTCCTACATCCGGTTTACTATGACTGCCTCCTTCTTGACATTCTCCTTCACATCAACAATCTTAACAGAGGAGATGGGCTCTACCTCAATAGGACGACAAAGCGACTTTCTGAGAGTTGTCTAGCGCTTCGGTGGAGGGGGGCTCGGTGTTTCTTATCAGAACCAACTTCCTCTTCTGAGGTCGCTCTGAAGATGGCTCAACTTTTTCTTTTCCCTTTTTACTTTTCTTCTGGGAAGGAGGTGGATTCATTTTGGAAAGTTGGGTCAACTCATCCCGCTGATTCTTGTACGTTGAATAGGTTAAGCTCAATGCTTTCTTATTTTTCGCCTCTCCCAGGAGCTTCATAAAGAATATGTCAAGTTTGACATATTCCTTCTTATCATGTTGACCTACAAATAAAAGACGAGCCTATCAACAGTCAGCCTAATGTTAAGCAAAATCACCATAGGAAAAACTAGAAGTTATTTTTACCTTTGGTAGCCATCAGTTGATGTGTGACGAAGAGGTTTCTCTTTTCAAGCACGTTCTTGAAGTACCTCTTCGTTGAAGATAGCTCGTAAATTCCTTTGATAAATGCTCACTTAGAAGGTTCGAGCTCAAACCGATTGACTACGGCTGTACAAGGCACACATTAGAAATATGAAATAAAGAATAAAGTGGCATAAAATAAAAGTATTTCAGCCAAGGCTGGACTCACTATACTCATAGTATTGGGTCGGCACAGTTATCTCTGGGGTTGTATCTCCCTCCATTGTCTGCTAGCAATCCCTAACCTAGGACCATGAGGACTTTCAGTTCTTTGTGGAGGTCGGAGTCCCCCATATGAAGGTAGAATGCAAGCCCCATGGGTTCATACAATACCATCCCTTACAATCACTCTCCTCACTAGAGGCTAGAGATTGAAAAAGGGTTTGGAATACATAGGGAGGCATGTCGTTGCCAAGAGTGACCTCATTCTAAAGAAGAAAGGCCCATGTTAATTGGCTCCATGCATTGGCACTAGCTAGACAGAGACTAGGTTGTAGTTCTTAAGAATGTACCTGAAAAAGGGGTATAGAGGCAATTTCATCCCACCACTCAGGATTGCCTCACTCACAGCCACGCACCCCTCCCTAGGGAAGCAGGCTCTTTCCTTAAGGGGTCGATACAAACATTTCTATAGTATCAGGGATCGTGTATCTCTTCCTAAAAGTATCTAGTTCACTCTTTTTTATGTCACTCGCTCACAAAGAGGCCCCCCACCTAATACTATAATCTATGGGGCTCTCTTACATCATCCACGCACTATGAGGGCCCCCCATGGCCTCCATAATCCTATCAGTAGGAATTATGGGAGGTAAACCTGCCTCGGCATAGATTAGTACCATATCAACATCCCCACGAGGAACTGCCGCTGTATTTTTCTTGAAAAGGAGGCCATTTTACGTGAATTAGGGAAGATATGCAAAAATCTTGGGTACTTACACAAAATTCAGGCACCAGGAAGTGGAGAAGACGGAAATGGTTGTCGAAAAAGAAAGAGGATGAGGTACTAGAGAATATCAGGGAATTTTTCAACACTTGAAAGTTTTTAATTTTTCGTAAATAAAGAAAAAAGATAAGGTGGAGAATATGTATTTTATATATGCACGAAAATGAAACCCCCACCATTGGATTTACCCTCAATTCAATCTTAGTTGTATATATATAGCTCCATCCAGCACGTTAAAACCAAAAGGTGCTTGTTCAAAATTCAAATCAAGGGCTCAGATGAAACCGTGACTTGCATGTACCTTAGATGCAAGTGATTAGTGCCAACTGTAACAGGTCACCATCATTGGCATTAAATGCACACACAATGTGAACCTTGGAAACTACTATGCCACCCAACTATTTTACCTTGGGAACTAGCATCTCTTTCAAATCATTAGAGCACACGACCCAATATGTTTCAACTTTATCAAAGCGGCTCGCCCTTTACAGCAAGGGTATTGCCTCACATAACTCAGCCTTATCATAGGCTTCAACTTTCTCAAAGTGGTTCACCTTTTACATCAAGGGTACCTCCTCGTATAACTCAGTCTTATCACAGGCTTTGGCTTCCTCAAAGCAGCTAGCCCTTTACAACAAGGGCATCGCCTCGCATAACTCAACCTTATCACAGACTTCAACTTCCTCAAAGTGGCCCGTCCTTTACAACAAAGGCATTACCTCGTGTAACTCAGCTTTATTACAGGCTTTGACTTCATCAAAAAGGTTTGCCCTTTACAGCAAGGGCATCACCTCCAGATCTAGCCTTCTTCCACGTCTTTTTCTTCTTCAAACTCAAAAGTCTACGCATTATATGAATAATCATACTTGGACTTCAAGGACTATTGTTACACCTTTCTACACGAGGACCCCTCGTGGTCTCAACAATACTACGTGGCAAATGTTTCATCGATCCCACGTCCTATACACTAATATGAGGTGAAGCTGGACCGACCCTCAAGCACAGACGCCCACTTTTCCCATGAAGCAAAGTTATATCGAACCCATTATACGTGAACCCCATGGGAAGAGTCGATCTAGGATGAGTCGGTGAAGAGAGCTTAAACAGATCTTGTATTATAAAATGACAAGATAACTCACTGCCAACGTCACCGCCGCCAACTTATTTGGTCAAGTCCAAGGCCGTAAGGTAGGCCTTAGGGATACAAAATTGGTATTAGCATAGCAGGTTGTGATTAATTGATGTCTAAGACAAGAAAGGCGAGTCATTTGGATAAGGTCACATACATTGTCATCCAATAGCCTTCATTCGTTTTGCCCAAGTATAAAAGCTCACAATTAGTGACATCCAAAAGTAATGCAAGTTTAGACTCTCAAAGCTATAATCTTGATACCATACTTTCTACTCATTTTTCCCTAAAGCCAACCCTCTTTTTATATTGGAGGCTCACATTTAAAGCTCTCTCACACTTATATAATTATTTCTCCAACTGACTTGACCGTCGAAGTGCACATGGCTAACTTCGCCCCTCTTGATGAAGTCCACGTATGATTAACGATTTGTCCAAGTGTACAGAAACCAACTTATGTGGACGTGAGAGGCCTTAAGATCTGTTGGCCACATCACTGTTATATTTTTCTGGGTCAACACAATCCCTATGGAAACTAATGCAAAATCTAATCATTATGAAATGGGGACCTCTTATTAGAAATTAGATCTAGAGTTGTGAAATGTGGTACTAAACAAGCTCATCTCATAATCTTAGATGGAACATTAGCTAGCATTTTTATTGAGCTTACAAGTAATATGGATCAACATAAAATCTTAATGATGCAACCAAGGAATTTCAATAGGGCTCAAATGGTTTTCACGGTGATAGAAGACATATCTACCACGATGAAGACTTATTTCTCCAATTTATTTTTTGGGTTCACGTATACAGTGTCCCATTTATTCATATGAGGAGAGACCTAGCAAAAACTATTTAGAATAGGGCTATAAACAAAAGCCCTCAAATTTTCATTGAACAAATTTTTTTTAGAACGGTAGGTTTAGGCCATGTGGATCCCATAATGGAAAGGCTTTGAACATATCTAACCCGTTCTAAAATAGCTAAATTTAAAATTTGGGGAATAATACACAATTATTATGCTATAAGAATCACATTTCAAAACTAACAAACTCTTTAAATACTTTTATAGATCAATTGTAATTCCAATTAATAAATATATAATTGTAAGATAATAGACACTAAATTAGGATTGAATATACAATGTAAAATTAGATCATTCAGGTATTACAAATCAGGATTAAATATATAATTTAATGTCGCATTATTTTCTCCCCGAACCCCCCACTAACACCCCAATTGCAAAGATAATTGTTGCCATAACATCCTCTATCTATCTCTCTCTCTCTCTAAAATACAAACTTCCTCTCTCTATAATTACAAACTCTCTTTCTCTTTCTCTATATATCTACAAAAAATGTAAAGCAACCATACTGAGATCCCTTATGAAGAGGTGGTGGTGCGTTGGTGATGGTTGTGGGTTGCAAGTAATGTTAGAGCATTGAACTTGACCTGTATTGTGGTGGTGATGAGGCGACAATTGTGTTTAGGAAATATATCTGCTTGGTAGTGGTGATGGTGCATTGCAGGTGATAATAGTACATTGGAGTTGAACCGTGTGTTAGTGTAATGAGGTGGTAGCAACGTTTTGGGTATTGTGTGGAGGCAGTAGTTTCCCAGATTTGTGACTAACTGTGTTATCTGTTCTAGAATTATTGTTTGTGACCAGATTTGTGCTATCTATGACTACTTGTGGTGATGGTTGTGGGTTATAAGTAATGTTGGAGCGTTGGACTTGGCCTGCATGGTGGTGATGAGGTGGTAACTGTGTTTAAGAAATAGATCTGCGTAGTGGCGGTGATGGTGCATTGGAGTTGATCTGTGTGGTGGTTGTGGTGAGGTGGTAGCAATGTTTTGGGCATTGTGTGGTGGCAGTAATGGTGCATTGTTGCTACCCAAATTTGTGACAAACTTGTGTTAACTATGACTAGATTTATTATTTGTGACCAAACTTGTGTTATTTATGACTAACCATGACCAAATTTGTCTTCAATATAACTGTCTATGACTAGGTTCGTCTAATTTGTGATTGTATGTAACCAATTCACTGTTAATTTAGTTACATACATTTACAATTAAGACTAATTTGGTTATAGATAATCACAATAAAGACATTCTTACTCACAACTTATCACAATTAACAGGCAGACTTGGTGAAAATCGATCACAATTAACATAGACTTAGTTACATAGGTCACAATTAACAAATAAATGATTGCCACCACATGCATTACCACCGATACCACCATTGCATAACCTTAACCACTACACCACCACCACCTACACCGCACCAATACCACACAACTACCTCTAACCCATCATAACACTATTTGCAACTACACCTAATGGTTTAAAATGAGGCATAATCATAAAATGGCTACCTAATGAGACCATTCTCATTGCACGAAGTCCAACTCTTGAAGCTACATTTCTAGTTGTAATATTTATGGATTCCATTGCACTATAGGCAAAGGATAAATATGTACCCACCACATGCCTTGCACACATAAGCATCTGCTGGTAGGAGACTCTCTCCATTTTCAATCTATTTAAGGAAAGTCGAATGATCAATAAGCTCAAAATCAGCTACTGAGTCATTAGGAGCTGCCCCATTTCAACATCTTTCACCAAATCAATCTCACTTCCTTCGCTCACAATATTAGCAACAAGTGTTTCTAAATCAACCACATTCAATTCAGTCTTTGCTAAGGAATGTGAAAAAACTTTAGAATCCATATGTTTTTTCGTCCTTCAATTCCTTCTCACACTCCTTTCTAGAATCAACATCATAAGAACTTCCATCAACTAAGTCATCTAAGGAAACTTTGAAATCTATATCAAGACATCATCCACAATATCATTAGCCTCATATTTCGATTCTAAGCTATAGTCAAGTACATTCTTAGCCTATACACGCATTCTGAGACCCTTCTATCTTTCCCTCTCCACCATCACCACCCATGTCAACCACCTCCATTCACCTTACCTACGTAATCACAACTATGAATCACTACCACTATGGCCAGATCAGAGGTTTTGGCTATTGGTTGGATTGTTACCGTACTATAATCGTCGTTGACCCCAAAAAATGTGATGCTTACATGGACAACAGATAACGAGCACACTCTCACCAACTCAAGCAAATTCGGATGCATTTCGGTTGGAGTACTCGTAGAAAGCAGGATGAACGTGACCGCGAGAAATGCTTTATGACGAAAGACAAAAGTGTTCAAGCTCCGACGGGTAGAACGAGGTGATCGCGCTAACAATAATCACCAATCAAATGCCAATGTAATCCAATTAAAGATCAAACTAGAATATATGGAAATAGTAAGATTGTATGTTAAGAGTTTTACCTCTTAAGTATGAATAATAGCAAATGAATTGATCATAAGAATGTTGTATTTATCTCGTGTTCATTCCAAATATCAAGATTTTTGAAAGTCCTTTTTAAGTTACAAAGAGGTTCTATTTATAGTGCTTCGGCCAACGTGGTATCTGTTGGATCAGAGCCACATGGCCTCATATCCTTGACTATGGCTTCACATCACTGTCTATCATAAAATAAATACATTGACAATGGGTCGTCTCCCTATACAATAGGCTGACACACCTGACATTCTTTATTACAAAAGTTACATCAATCATTTCTAAAGATTGCCTAAGGATCTTGTAAGAGAGAGATTCAACTTCATGAGCTTCAGGTGAATTAACGGCCTTGGAGGAATCTTAGTATTGGTCCTCTCTGTGAAGAGCTTCGTCTTCTTACATTTCTTTATTTAGCGCTTTGGATTCATGAACTTCAGTGGTTTAGGTAGTGCTTCAGCATAAGAGCTTCAGCCATTCATATGATTTATTTATCTTTGACCATTGGGTCTTTGTAGACTTTTCTATTCATGAAGGTTGCTACGTGGCACTTTGACTTAAGCCTCAATGGCGAGACGTAACAATAGTCCCCCAAGTATAGGCATGTGTGTGTATGTGTGTTTTGTTCGGAGTGGTTTTTACCATACCACAATAGTCCCCCAAGTCTAAGTATAAACATTTATGTTATAGTTAGAATTTAAATGTACCGACTTGTGCGAACTACCTACTAGTGTTGTCTGAAGTTGTATACTTCGAGATATTTCTCTTTCTGGAATAATTCTGAGGAGTGTCAGCGAAGCAAATAAAGTATGAGACTGTATCATTCGAAGTGCCTTTGCAAATCTAAAGACTTATCCGAACTGGTTGTTGTGAAGTGGCTCTGACTCTTGCTAGGTCTTCAACTTGCTAATTACCGGAGCTTGATTTTAAAACATTTGGGGAACATGAGGTGTCCTCAATTATTACGCCCAAATGATTTACTGTCTTTGTACATTTTCAAGAAAAAAGTAGCTAAATCAGTTCAACTTCCTATGCATCCAACCGTCGTCGTATTTGATGCGTAATGATGGCTTTCGTGTACACGTCTTCTGATGTTTAGATATATGAGAGTGCGTAAGATAGACGCTCTGATTTGGACCGTAGAAGATGAAGCTACTAATGTATTGAGTGGTTCTGATTAAAATTTCAAATGAACTGTCAGATGATCCGAATCGACATCCAACAGCTGGGATTGAGAGCCTCTGCCTATAAAAGGCGAGTATCCATGGCAGAAAATCACTTTGCCTTTTACGTATTCGTCATTCAAATTCCTCAAAATCTCCAAGTTTTCCTTCTCTATTTTTGCATTTATAATCTTTAGTGGTTTTCCTTCAACATTCTTCACTTAAATCGTAAGTATCTTAACATTTTAATTTAAAAATCTAAATCAATGGCATTTTCCAACTCTGCTGAAGGGGACGTAGATATTAGCGAAGTAGTGGCTAAAATAGGGGTTCAAATCAGTAACACGGACGACAGACCGGGTACGAGCCACTCAGGCTAGGCAAAGTGTGTTGCCCTATGGGGAGGGTAGGAGAAACAATGAAATAGCTAGGGGCAGCCAAAATCCCTTCATCTATAAATTCGACCCACCTAGCCAACCTTAGGGAAAAACACCATATACGTATGATATAGAACCCTTTTCTCCCACTCCTGATGAGCGAGCCTACTTTTCGAGGCAAGGCTACGTCGCTATCAGTGAGTTCTTCCTAAAGGCTGGGCTTTGCCTATCTTTACATCCGTTCTTTAGAGCTGTACTTAGGTTGTATAGGCTGGTCTCTCCCAGCTTGTCCCCAACACTTGGGTCCAATTAGTGGGGACCTACTTTCTCTAAAAGAAAAATTTCATCGGAGAGGACATGCCTTTCCAAGTTTTTCAAACTGTCTTTCAACCTCGGGTCCTAGGGAAAGGGGACTCAAAAAGGTAGTACTCCCTCTGATCGTGGGGGCATATTTTTCCTTTATCTTAGGCCTTCACTCCTCCATCAAAGGATAGAAGAAGACGTGGTTTTGGATAAGGGAGAAGTAGCAGGAATATAAGGGTGATATTGTCCCTCACGTGAAAGTTCTGACCTCCTACTCCGAAGCCCCATGAGTATTATTTCTGCCTATTGATTTCTTTGTATGGATGAATCTGATGTTAACATTTTCCTACTATTTTGCAAGGTCAGTTGAGTGTTTCGAGTTGAACGAGAGTGATTAGAAGACTTTAACTGACATCTACCGTCGACCCTTCTCCTTTCGCGACTTTGATCGTTTGATCGTCTCAGGAGGTTCTTTGAAGAATTTTACTTAATAGCCAAGAAAGGTACTGCTTTCTCCTCACTAAACTTCATTTTATATTTACATAACTATTTCTAACCTCTTTGTTTACCTTTGCAAAATATTTTAATAAACGGAGGCATTCCACTCCAGACATGGCCACCATCCTCATTGCCACCTCCTCCTTCGAAAGAAAGGGCATGAAGCCCTCACATGTTGCGATCAAATAGAGAAGGTCTGTCAGGAGGCTGGCAATAAAGATGAAGGGCAACCTTATCTAAAAGACAAGGGGAAAAAATTGCTGATAAGGTTCGAATGAAGTCCCTCCTAATCACTCTGACGTTCCTGCCGGGGAGAAGCTATTGACAGCAACCATAGCTGTAGCCTCTGGGAGCAGAAAAGGCCAATTGCCTTGGAACCCTAGAGGCAAGACTCTTCAAAAAAGATGAGGTCTACAAGTGACTCCCCGCTTCTGAGGGTCCTCAATGATCCAAATTTATTGTCAAGAGGATGAGTGATGAATTGGCTCAGGAGTCAGGAGGCACTTGTTCTCCTCCCTCATGAAGTCCAAACAGCAACTACTAATTTCCACATGTACTGGTCGGAGAGGTCTCAATCCTTCGTCGAGACTAAGGATACCGTGGACTTATTTTCCACGATGGTGTGCCAAGCTGGAAGTTCCTGATAAGTATGTTTTTGCACACTTATTTAATATCTAAATAAGCTAAAATATTAATTAAATGAGCGAATTTCTACTTACAATAATGTAATTTTTGATTTTGTAGGTCTTAAACCTAAATGAAAAGAGAATGTAGTAAAAAAGGAGAAAAAGGGGATCAAAAGTGTACAAAATCATGAAGATAGGGACCAAAGTGCATAAGTTATAAAGTTGGAGGACATTTGGAGGCAAAATTGATATAAAGATCAGAATTTGAGGACCAGATTGTACATGATCAAAGATGAGAGACTTGGTGTGCAATTATTTAGAGGACTAAGGTGGACAAAAGAAAGAAAAAAGCATGTNCGAGACCAAAATGGTTACATTATGCGTGCGCACCAAGAATGCCCATGCGTGTGCACCGCCTTCCAGCTGTGCAATTTTGCCTGTTTCGCATAAATTTAGGACTTCTTCTGCAATTTCACCTAAGACGATTTTTGACCCTATAAATACCATTTTTTTGTTCAATTTTAGGAAAAGACTCATAGGAGAACACTTCAAGGGAAGAAGAGGCAAGAAGAAGAAGATAATATCTAGCAAATTTTGGGAGTTTGAAATGGATATTCAAAATTTCAATCCCTCACATTTTCAAGAATATATTCAAGGGACGGTTTTTTTCCATTATCTTGAATTTTTCTATTATCTCCTTCATTTTGTAATGGGCTCTCTCTTTATTTCCTTTTTGTACCTCTATTTTACAATGGGCTAAGTATTTAATGTTGGGATTTGTGGTGTAACTTGACCTAAGTTTCATTAATGTCAATATTCATCATTTAATGCTTTAATTACTAAAGTTATTGTACATTTATTATTATGTTTAAATTTTCATCGTGTATGTGGCCAATAGATGATTGTGTTAGGTGGCTTGTGCAATTATTGAGAGATTGTTGTGCATTCTTGATCAAATGATTAACGCCCTATGTTATTTTACGAGATTGAGATATACTCCAAGCGCTAAGTGACCCATTGAGTATTTTCATTACGATCTAGTGCAATTGGTTGGGTTTTTAACAATATAGATAAAAAGTGGGTAAAATCAATCGATTAGGTTTAAATTCGCTCGAAGGAGTTAATTAACTAAACTTGGAAAATGAGTCTAGCCTTTTAACTTGGTAATTTTCATTTTTGGTTTATTGCGATATTAAAGAAATGACGATTAAGGACATCGTAAATCCTAACTCATTTATAATCCGAATTTACTTCTCTTTCATAATTGTTATTTTAATTGATTTTCTCTTTCATCTCACATATGAAATCAAAGTGTGTGTTTGTTTTTATTGTTAAAATTAAATTGANTTGTTATTTTAATTGATCTTCAAAATCACTTTCTTTTTCATTTCACATATAAAATCAAATTGTGTTTTTTTTTTCAATTGTTAAAATTGAGTCAACAATTGTGTGGTTAAAAGTAAACATTTCTCGAGGGATTGACAATCCGAACTCAGAAGGTCACTTTATTACTTGAACGCGACTCGTGCACTTCCGGTATATAATTTTAGCGAACAAGGCCTTTAGCGTTGCCTAGAGGCTGAAACCCTATTTGAAAACCTTCAATGTAAAAACCGTGAGTTCGTGAATAAAGCCTCGCAGGCTGATGAGGTCGCCAATAAAGCTAAAGCAAAAGCTGAGGCTCTAAAGAAGAAGAATGTTGAGGAGTCTGTGAAGATCGCTTCTACCTTGGCGAAATCGACAACTTGGAAAAGAAGGTTCATTTGTCTCGGAGAGAAGTGGCCTCATTTACGATGTAAGTGGAGGCATCTGATGCCCACCAAAGGCTGGCAGTTGAAGCCTTGGAGAAGGCTAATAAAGATTATGTTGCTCTAAAAGAGCAGGTGGGAAAGTTGAACTCAAAAGTATCTGGACTAACAGAAGATGTGGAGAAGGCTCGGTAAGAAGCTCAATCTACTGGGAATGATGTCGTCAAGCACTACATCGCAAACTTCCAATTGATATAGGCATACCAAAGCTTTTCAAAGTACCGACGAAGGTATGCCTACGTTGAGATGGTGGAGTGGGTTGAAGTAAACGTCTAGGGCATCGAAATCTCTAAGTTAAATTTATAATTCCTCGAAGAGGGAGAGCGGGAGCATCAAACTCTAGCAGAGGGTAACCAAGTGATAAAGATCGAAGATGGTGCTGCTGAAGAAGCATCCAAAGCAGTGGCACCTAATGCAATATTTCCATTTACAGCTCCCACTTCCCCACCTGTATAGAGGATATGTCTTTTTTCTTTTTTGTATTATATGGCTTCAGCCCTCAATTTTAAATACTTGTTGAATGAATGAAATTCATTTTTACTCATGTACTGGTGTTATTTACTTTCTACACTTATTGCTTTCTTTATAAGTTTCTGAACTTATGCACATCGAGTTTCAATAATAACATCAAATTAAAGCTCTTAACCACTTTAGACTTTTGTTCAAGACTTTGTTTATTTGTTATTTGCACAAGTGTTGGCAGTTTGCTTGCCTTCTTTTCCTAAGCATGGGGTTAAGTGGTTCGCCCTTGTTGAGGCTTCCTTAACAACTTTTGTTGTTAAAGGTATGTGCCACACTTTGTGAGAGCAGAAGTGGTTCATTTTAGGATCCAACTCCTCGTCGAAGTTTCCACGCATCTCTTCATAGGGACAGGTCATCTATGAAGAGGTTTTTCCTTTTAATTTTGTCAATAGCAGAGTACTTTATTAATTTAAATGAACTTGGTTTAACAAAATTAAGAACAATTTTAACATACCAAGATTAATAATTTTCCAAAGCATAAGGTTGAGCGGTTCGTCCATGCTGAGGCTTCCTTAACAACTGTTGTTGTTAAAAGTATGTGTCATACTTTGTGAGTGCACATGTGGTCTATCTTAGGATCCAAATTCTCATCGAAGTACCCACACGTCTCTTCATAGGGACGGATCATCCATGGAGAGACTTTTCCTTTGACTTTTTTCAATAAGAGGCTTTTTATTAATTTTAACTTGTGCAAATTTAATTTTTCACATTACAAACTTTGTTTCCTGAACATGGGGTTGAGTGGCTAGTCCATGCTAATGTTTCCTTAACAACTTTTGTTGTTAAGGGCATGTGCAACACTTCGTGAGTATGAGGTAGTCCATTTTGGGATCCAAATCTTCATCGAAACGCTCAAACTTCTCTGCATAGGGACAGTTTATCTATGCAAAGGATTCCCTCGGGGACATTTGTCTCTTTTGATAAAAGTTGATTTCATTAAATCAACAACTGTACAAATTGGATATTTACATCATTACCGATAGTATTTTCGTAGATGCTCGGCATTCCATGGATGAGGTTGTGCCTTACTATCCATATTTTCGATTTTATAGGCTCTACGCCGAACCTCTTCCTTAATGATGTAAGGGTCTTCCCATTTGGGACCAAGGGTTCCTGTACCGTGTTTTTTAGAAGATAAAAATACCCTTCGGAGCACCAAATCGTTCAAATAAAATGACTTCTTGTTCACTTTAGAATTGTAGTATCGTGTCATTTTCTGCTGGTAAACAACAAATTTTGCTTGAGAATTATCCATTCCTTTCAAGTAGGTCCAATTCGCATCTACTTATTTCGTTATTAGATATTTCATTGAAATGAATTCGATGAGGAGATGGAAAACCCACTTCAACTGGGCTCATAGCATCTGCTTCACAAACCATAGAGAAATGAGTTTCTCCGTAGTAGTTCTACTTGTAGTTTGTATGGCTTGATGCAGCTCATCAACCTAGGCCCCTTTAGAAGCATCCAATTTTCTCTTCAATGTGTACTTGATTGTCTTGTTGACAGTCTCCACCTGTTCATTTTCCTGGGGAGGAAAAATGTTTCTTAATGTCCAACTCCTCACATAAGCTTCTGTCCTTCTTATTATCGAACTGTCGACCATTGTCTAAAACAATTGAATAGAGAATTCCAAACTTACAAATGATATTTTTCCAGAGGAATTTAGAAGTATTGACTTCAGTAAGGGGCTCGGCTTCTACCCATTTGGTGAAATAATCAATGGTGACGATTGCAAAGCTAGAGTTTCTTCTCCCTTTGGGAAGAGGACATATAAGGTCAATTTTCCATTTAGCAAATGGCTAGGGGCTGGAAAAAAACGTTTAACTCTTGAGAAGGCTGCCTCTAAATTGTTGCAAAACGTTGACACTTATCGCATTCTTGACGAACTATTACGCATCCTTTTTCAATGTGGGCCAATAATATCTTTGCCTCAACACTTTTTGTGCCAAGGACCATCATCTTGTGTGATTGCCACATACCCGTTCATGGATCTCTCGGAGCACATAATTGGCTTGTTCTCTACCTATGCAACGAAGTAAAGGCAAGGAGAATCCTCGTTTATACAACATATCGTCTTGGACGAAGAAATGAGCGACTCGTCTTCTGAGCTTCTGTGCCTCCTCTTTTCAGAGGGTAATGTCTAGTCCTTGAGGGAAGATATGATTTGATTTATCCATAATGGAGTATCTGTGAACCGCATTATCTCTTCGCCAGTGGCGGTGGAGGGCCTAGGAAGATACTCTATGGGCACTACAGTAAGAAATTCAGAATCTTTACTGCTTGCCGACTTTGAAAGGGTATCGGCATGAGCATTTTCTGAGCGTGATATTTGCACCAACTCAAATCTTTCGAAAGCAGGAATGAACTCCATAACCAATTTCAAGTATGTGGCCATGGACTTATCTCTTGCTAAAAAAGTTGCCATAAACCTGGCTTACTACCAGTTGGGAATCACTATTGATTACAAGCCTCTTCACCTGCATTTCCTTGGCTAGTCTGAGGCCAGCGAGGAGGACTTCATATTGTGTTACATTATTGGTAGCTTTGAAACCGATCCTTATAGCACAGGTAAGCTTATGTCCTTCTGGACTGACGAGAACCACTCTTGCTCCTGACCCGGTGTCCCCGACAATCCGTCGACAAAAAGGTTCCATGTAGGAGGTTCGGCAGGTTCCATCTTCCCTTCATTTCTAGAATATGGGAGAACTCTGCCACAAGATCTACTAGGGTTTGTACATTAATAGCATCACTTGGCTTGAACATGATATCGAACTCGTTCAATTCTACAGCCCACTTTAGTAATTTCCCTAAAGTATTAGGCTTTTGTAGCACTTGCTTGGGCGAGAAATTAGTTAACACGTGTATAGTATGGGCCTGGAAATATGACCTCAATTTTAGAGAGGCTATCACCAAGGAGAGTACTAGCTTATCCATGTCTAGATAGCGAGTTTCGATTGCCAAAAGTACTTTTCTTATAATAAATAGACAGCTAGTGATCATTCTCCTCTCTTATTAGGAATGAACTACTAGCCTTGACGGTTACTGCGAAATACAACTGTAGTGGTTCGTTGGCCTTTGGTTTGGAGAGGAGAGGAGCCTGATCTAGGTGCTTCTTCAGTTCTTGTAAGACTACCTCACATTCCTCTGTCTACTGGAACTTATTTCCTCTTTTCAGAATTTTAAAGAAAGGTAGGCACTTATGTGTGGCCTTAAAGACAAAGAGGTTTTACACAGCTACACATTCGATAAGGCTCTGCACTTTCCTTTGGTTTCTAAGGCGACCTCATATCAATTAAAGCTTTGATCTTTTTGGGTTGACCTCAATGCCTCCTTGGTTGACGATGTAGCCCAAAAATTTTCTAGAAGAAACTCTAAAAGCTCTCTTTAAAGGATTGAGCCTCATCATGTACCTCCTCAATATTTGAAATGTTTCGATGAGATGTTTGACATTTGCTTTTAAGCTCTTCAAAGTATGTTGTCTACATAAACCTCCGTGGTTTTCCCAATAAGGTCAACGAACATTTTATTGACAAGTCTATGGTAGGTAGCCCCGGTGTTTTTCAACCCGAAGGGCATAACCTTATAGCAATAAGACATTTGTCTATTATGAATGATGTGTGTTCTTCATCTGCTGTGACCATTGGGATCTGGTGCATCCATGAAGCTAAGAAGTTTATATTCGGTAGTTGAATCTACAAGTTGGTCTATCCGAGGAGTGGAAAGATGTCTTTGGGACAAGATTGATTCAAGTTTGAGAAATCCACCAAAACCCTCCACTTCATGTTGTGATTCTTGACCAACACTAGGTTAGAGACCTACTTTGAATACACAAACTCTCGGATGAAACGATTATTCAATAGCCTCTTGACTTCATCTTTTAGAGCTTCATATATGTTCAGGTTGAGAGCGCTTATCTTCTGCCCGTGTGACGTGGCCTTTGGATCAATGTTCAAGCGGTGGTAACTGACTTTTGGGTTAATGCTAACCATGTCTCCATGCTTCCAAGCGAAGACATCTAGATTTTTCAGCAAGAAGCTTTTCAGCTTCTTCTTAGCTTCTATTGGCAGATTTCTTCCAATCTGTAGATGTTTGGAGGGGTCTTATGGTCTACTAGGAAGCTCTCCAGTTCTTCCATAGGGGCTATTTGAGGTTCTTAATCAATGATGCAATGGTCCAACTTCTCCAAACTAGCAGCTCTCCCTCTTCGAGGGTCGTCTGATGTTCTTCACAGATAGCCTCTTCTTCAGAGGTACGTATAACTTCAAGGATGACCTCATCTTCAAAGGTATCCACCATTTCGATGTCTTCTTCTTGTTCAGGGAAGTCGTCTATGCAATGTCTGTGATGATCACATTGACGCTTCTTGATTCGACTTTCCTTAGGAAATTCGAGTAACATTTCCTCGTGCTCCTTTAATCACCTCTAACCATGGCTATGTTGTTCTCGATTAGGAACTTCATGCACAGATGGTGAATGGAAAGACGGCCTATAGTTCCTTCAAGGTTGGCCTCCCCAGCACTCCGTGATAAGTGGAACGATTATCCACAACCAAGAATTCTATGAAATGGTGAGCAGTCAAGGGTATGGTCCCCATCTCTATTGTTAGAGTGATTTTACCCCTTGGGGTGATGCTATAGCATGTGAAGTCGTACAAACGGAACTCATTGGGGTCAACTCGTGATCAACTTTCATCTTATCAAAAGTGGATCCAAAGATGATGTTAACTGAGCTTCCATTATCCACAAGCATTCTTTTTAGGCTATTACATACTACAACGGTCGTCACTACTAGGGTGTCACAGTGTGGATAATGCACACCCACTGCATTATCTTGGGTAAAGGTAATAGGCTGAACTTTTCTTTCAATAGAGGTTTGGTTGAATACGAAGCTTGTCATTGAAGGGATCCGTCGCTTCCTCTGCATAATTTCTCTAGTAGTTCCTAGATTCTCCCCCAACATATGGGCCTCCAAAAATTATATCAATTTCTCTGATGGGCTCTTGCCTAACATTCGCTGAGGGGCTTCTTCTTTGTCTTTGGCCCTCCTTAGTTTGTTTTGTATCAATGTCTCTCCTCTTAGGAGCATTGTTTATATTGGGATGCCTCGACTCAACATTCATAGGTTGTTGGGTCTGCTTAGGAGGAGCATTTCTTTGGAGGCTCCTATTTTTCCCTTGACTGGCACTCTGATGGTACTTCACAATGTCCCTGTAGCCTTCAGTGATTTGGCTATAGGAGTGATGGTATGTACAATATAGGGGTGCTTTATCCCTATTTCTAGGTTCATCGCCTAGCCCCTTACCTTTCATCATCTTAGGGAGTCTTTGATAGGGTTTGTTCAGGTACATTACAGCACCAGGGTTCACTTTTTCGTCGACCAAAGTGGGTACTGCATTAGCGTCGCTGCAGCCATGCTTGTCCGGGGTTGAGAGGGGTCGATTGTCCTACCTGATGGTCCATCAAATATGAAGTTATGCCTCTTCCTCTTTGCATTTGAGGATGGGGAGTCCTTGGTTAGCCCTATTCCTGTGATCCCTCTATTCTTCATTTAAGATCTCTATCTTTCTAATAAGGCATCATAACTAGTAGGGCCCTTGTTTTGCACATCTCTCCAGAAGAGATAGTTCATGTACAATCTTTTCCTTAAGGCCATTAGAGCTTCCCTATCTGTCACTTGCACGCATTAGGTCATCTCATCAGTGAAGCGAGAAAAGAAACTATTAGGATGATCTAGATGCTCCTTTCTAATAGTCTGGTGTATCAAATTTCAGCCGCTTCACTTAGGGTCAAGTGGAAGGCTCTATACTTCATTGCTGGGGTGGTTGCCTTTAGATTCATGTGAGTCTTCAAGCTGTTGAGATGCTTTGCGGGATCATCTCTCCTATCATACTTGGGAATTTTGGGGAGTGTGAAGTGGTAGGGACATTCCTAATAGCTTGTGAAAATGGTGAATTATCATCATCATCGTCAAGGTTACAAGACCATTGTGGTTCATTAGAATCCTCATTTCCTTATACTGAGTTTGTGGGGGTGGATGGGAAGGTTCTGCTTCACTTCTGGCCATTCTCTCTTCTCATACCTATATTTAGGGGGAGGAATTCGAGACTCATCGTTGTAAACTGGTTCTTCTTATCTCGTGAACTAAAGAGACTCGTGTTGCCTATTTATAGGTACAGGAAGAGGTTGAGCCTACCTATTTCTGGGCACAGGGGGAGGTTGAGCCTACCTATTCCTAGGTACCTCTGGGCTCAACTAACCAAAGATGCTTAAGAACCTCTGAGGCAGGTCCTCTAGTTTATAATTCGAAGGGAAATTGAATGGAGCCTCATGAGGTTGTTCAAAGGCATAGTTGGTAGATGTAACAACCCCAACCTCCCTTTCTTGGGGGCTTCCATCCTGGTGCGATATTGGTATCCAGCCATTTGGCTTTGAACTTTTTTTTCTTCGTGATAGTACCCCTATGAAGGGTTGTGAAATATATATCCTGGGGCTGGACATAGAGGAACTAGGTATCTCCTTTGTCAATGTTCATATGTAGTTCATGCATCGCAATATTCTACTGAGTTATGTTCCTCATATTGGCAGCCATTGTGGCCACCTTTCTAGTAAGTCTTGCAGCTATTCTGGCCTCGTCCCTTGACCTGCCTTACCTATGCTGTTGGTAAGGTTAATGGCGAGCGAATGGGACAAAATGTAAGGGTTTCATTTCTTCAGGGTGTTCCCTTATCCTCGAGGGTGCATTTTCTTCACTGCTTGAACTCATGTCCACAAGCTTTTTTCTAACTAGATGCTCCTTTTTCAAATGATCAAACCGATCTTGAACTAAACGATTTTTCCTTTGGATTTTCCAACGGTTATTTTTTCAAGAACACCCATTTTTCAAGCGTTAGAAAATTCCTTTCAATTTGCTTACAATTGGCTTCTTCCCACGGGACTTTCGATGTTAACATGTATGGTTTCCCACAAACGGTGTCAATCTGTTGATCCCAAAAAAGTGACGCTTACGTGGACAACAGATGTCGGGTCCACTCTTGCCAACTTAAGCAAATTTCACTGCATTTCGGCCAGAGTACCGATTTGAACGCGGGAGATGGTTTACAGCGGGAAACAAAAGTGTTCGAGCTCCGGCGTGTGAAATTAGGGTGATCATGCTAACAACAATCACCAATCAAATGCAAATGTAAACCAACTAAAGATCAAACTTGAATATATGGAAATAGCAAGATTGTATGTTAAAAGTTTTACCTCTTGTGTATGAATAATAGAAAATGAATTGATCAAAAGAATGTTGTACATATCTCTTGTTCATTCCAAAGATCAAGATTTCTGAAAGTCCTTTTTAAGTTACAAAGAGGTTCTATTTATAGTGTTTCGACCGACGTGGTGTCCGTTGGATCAGAACCACGTGGTCTCATTTCCTTGACAGAGGTTTCACATCACTATCTATCATACAATAAATACATTGACAATGGGTCGCCACCCTATACAATAGACTGACATACCTGACACTCTTTATTGCTAATGTTACACCAATCATTTTTAAAGATTGCCTAAGGATCTTGTAAGAGACAACTTCAGTTTCATGAGCTTCAGGTGAATTAAGGGCCTCAGAGGAATCTTAGTGTTGGTCCTCTGTGTGAAGAGCCATTTATTTATGTAGAGCTTTAGATTCACGCACTTCAGCCTTTTAGATAGTGCTTCGGTATAAGAGATTCAACCATTCATATGATTTCTTTTATCTTTGACCATTGGTCTTTGTTGACTTTTCTGCCTACATGGGTTGCTACGTGGTACATTGACTTGAACCTCGGTGACGAGGCGTAACAATCGCAACTGCACAGCTCTTCTATAGCAGATTTGTAGATAAAAAAAAAATAAAGAGAGAAAGAGTTCCAAATAAAAAGAGAGGGTGGAGAGTTCTGAGTTTGTGGTATGTCATGTGTGGGCTTAATAAATGGAAAATTGCAGTTGTGGTCCCTTACATTTTCAATTTTTGCAGACTTTATCCTAACATTTAATTTGTGCCCGCGGATGTCCCAAACTTTTCATAAATATGCACCCGTAGTCCAATTGGATAGACACCGTCAGTTGACCAAGAAAAATGATTATTGACCAATTTTGACCAAGTGTGTATTCAATGTGACTAAGTGTGACCAAATTTATGTTCAACGTGACTAGTGGTAACCAATTTTGTGTTAATTGTGATCGTATATGATCAAGTCACAATCGGTCACAATTAACACAAAATTGGTCACAACCAATTACAATCAGTCACAATTAACACAAAATTTGACGAAAAGTGCCACTTGCAGAACTTAACCATCTGGTATTAGAATCTAGTAACTAATCCATTGGTTATGTAAGAATTTAAGTTGATTTCCAGACTGACTGCAACATTTGTCACAAAATATTCTTACCACTTTATAAAGTATACATATTAATTGAGATTAGTATTTTCAAATGTAGTTGGAAATAGCAGCAGCAAATTTAATCCTTGTAACAAACTAAAGCCTATTGAAATTGTGCACCTGAAATTGTTTAGAATTTCAGCAACAATTAAAATTTATTCACAACCACAAGAGATGAATTAAATTACCGAATTTCTAAATTACAGTCAATTATCTTAAGCAGCAGAAACAGATAAGCTATAGCAATAAATTCAGCAGCCTCATTGTTCACATATTCACCAAGTACAATACCAATTTTTGAAGGTGGACATTATAAATATTGGAGTAGTCAAATGCAAATCCTTACCCCGCCACC
>CAIGRF010262336.1:24978-42266 GCA_903798235.1 Fraxinus ornus
GATTGAAAATTAGGTTTTAATTAGACTTTTAATTATTAATTTAATTAACACATGATTTCTGATAAAATAAACATTACACCTGATTTTTGAATTTGGAAACCTAAATATCTGGTTTTAGGTAATTTTCTCCCAAAATTATTCTCTATCGAAAAAAGCCCAGGTTTTGCAATCAGTGAAGCCATAGCTCTTGCCAAAAGTTGGGAAAAAGAAAACCAACCTTGCTCGAAGAAAAAACTGGAAACCAGGGTCAATGGACCAGGTCTAAATCCGGGCACTGATCCAGTTGTAAAAAAAGTATCCATGGAGCACCAATGCGATACAGTAAATGTTGGCCGTCCCACCATAGACCCTTTTGAACCTACATCTACGTCTCGCCCATCCTTGATTCTAAATTTTGTTCTAAAAAAAATTCTGAAATCGGCTACTGTTTCTCACACATTTTGTGTTTTCTATTGGGGTTTAAATTACTGTGCAAGAACTAATAAATGAATAGTTGCATCTAAGTTTGATTTGATTTGGCTTTCCAATTTTCTCGAGCTCCACCGTGTGTCTGTATGTATATATGTATCTATAGATTCAAATTGCCACTTGTGAGAGCAGTAATTGCTGGGATCATTAAATACCACACAATCTAAAGCATGAGTCATCAACTGAGTTGATCTTTCTCTATATCTCTATCTTATGTGGGGTTGTTAAGAGGACAACCATTTTTTGTTTCTTTTTGGGTTTATTTATTTATTTAATGTATTATGTTTAAACTACCATTTTACCCATCTCAATTTGGTCAAAATTATTTTTTTAGGTCAACTGATGGTTTCATGGATGCCTTCCATCCAGATGGACTCCATGTGCATATTTATGAAAGGTTTGAGACCTCTGTTGGCACAAATTGAAGGTTGGGGTAAAGTCTATAAAATTTTTAAAAGTTAGGGATCGCTGTTGTAATTTTCCCTTTAATAAAATGTTAAATAAGTAATTAATCCCTGATTTGTGAAAATAAAAGTTTAAGATTTTTTATTTGAAATGTATACTTAAAAGGTGGGTTTTAGAGTGATTTTCCCTTAAATTTCGTGTATCTCAACTAAGGTTTGGAAACCAAATCGAACTAAAAATAAAACTAATCTTATCCTCCAAAATAAGACAACTACTAAAATTTAATCCAAATATGGGTAGTCCTCAGGGGTCCATTATTATTGCTCAACCATTAGATCTAAAAGTTTAAGTTCTTATATGACGTTAAATGAATATCATTTAAATATTATCTCCAATAACCCCTTTCACGTGTAGGCATGACTCTTTTTTCAATTAAAGCCAAACACGTGGACTATTTTATTTAAATATGTGAAAATGAGACTACAACCCAAGATTTTCATCTACTCTATACTATATTTAGCTACTTAATCTGCAAACTTAACATGTGAGATTGACCATATGCATATTGTTTACAAAATACCTTAGACAGTCATTTAAATACTATCTTGGTTATTATTGTGACATTATTACAATTTTGTTGGTATATAGATTTATTGTTTGATATATATAAAATTTATTTTAGCCGTTGGTGTCGAAGTTGAAACTATAGTATCTCTTGTAGATGCAGGAGGTTGTCTCGTCCGATACTATCTCTCTGATGATCGATCTTGCTTATAATTGGCTTTATTACATAATATATGATAAATGCATTTTTACACACTTATTTTACTTTCAAAATATGAAATATTGTTGATTAATATGTTGGAATATAGCTTAATTCTATGAAATTTACATTTTGTAGGACAACGTGATGAATGTAGCGGAAATAAGGAGAAACAAGTGGAAAAATGACCAAATTGAAGGGAATGAAAGTTCATGGACCAAATTACAAATATTCAAAAGATAAGTCAAAAGACAAAACGAAGATTTGAAGATGACAAGATAAAATTGGGCTAAGGAATTAAGCATGGGAAGAAGAAGAAGTGGACAAAGAAGTTACAAAACGAGAAACGGAGTTTGAGGACCAAAACGCAAAAAGAAATGGAATAAGCTATGCGGTCGCATAGCCTATTTCCTATGCAGTCGAAATAGGGCCCTTCAGAGAATCCAACATCCAATTTTGCACTATGTGACCGCAACTCTCACTACTATGCGATCACATAGTAATAAAGTTTGACGCGAATCTCAATTTCCTAATTTACGTCAAACTCTTATGGAAATCAACTTCTTTCACGATATTTCAATCCTAGAACATACCAGAACGAGGGCTGACGCCTCCATACATATTTTTCTCTAGTTTTCGCTCAAGAATCTTGATGAAAAACTAAAAACCTTTGTGAAACTAGGAAGGAACGCAATCGAAATTGGTGATTTTTCATTTTTTTTTTATCCATGTAATTTGATTTTTCATTGTCAAACAATTCTAGGATTTAGATTTTCTTTTCATTAATATTTTTGGGATTGGCTTAACCTTTACTAGATTTTTCATGGATTCAGTTATACTTTTTCCATCGAAGAATTAAACTATTTGCTGAGTTTCAATTTCATTTTTACTTTATTGGTTGATTGATTAATGTCTTGTAATTGATGTATATGATCGATTCTCGATCTTATTTCAATAAAAAGAGTGCAAATGTGTTATAATGAAGTTTATATTCTAGTATTACCGTTGAATTATATTGATTTGTAACGTCCTATCTTTCGATTAGAGAGTTGGGATGAAGGCCTCTAATTGAGTTATAAAAATGAATTATTGATGAGGTTGATCTAATCCAATTAAGGGAATTTCGATGCTTTGCTACCCCAAACATTGATCGTTATTTCAAACATTGAATTCTCAATTTTATTCGAATAATAAATTCTACTTCAAACGAGAACAACCATCCTTTTTTATCCTTTGAGCATTTCTTTCATCACCTTGTGGAATCGACACCCCAAATATGTGCTACAACTACCGCATTATTCTTTTGGCGTAATCAATATAGGTTCACTCGAGTTCGCTATTATTCTGATTTCAAATGCTAGCTGGTGGTCTTTCAAAGGTATGGAGCGATCAGGATGGCTTGGTCTAGCTCCCTTAAATCTTTAGATCAATTATATGCCCTGCTCAACCTCCTCTATAACCTAGGGTGATGTGTGACCTGGTCCTCTTTGTCTTAGAGTGCTCTTATTTATCAAACTTGGTTTTAATGGCTTACGTTGATCTCTATATAAAGACAATTTCTATTTGATATAGTTATTTGTACAAGTATTTTACGATTAAGAAACAACAATCTCTTGTATAGATCATTTATTAATTTACTATAACTATAGGATACTCCCTTTTTGCGAATTATTGCGTTTATCCGAGTGATCGACAAACGACCAAAATTTATCTTTTGCTTATCCCTATCCCGATGAGTCGAAACCAAAGCTCTTATTTTCTATTGAGTAATAGTTCGAGTAACTCTTGAATGAGTCGCTCGAAAGAAGAAGAAAAAATATACAACGAAACTGGGTTTATAATCAAAGCCAAACAATTAGGTTTATGTTTGAGAAAAGAAAATGAGGATGTCACTTGAGAACATCCCAAATGATTATATTAAACCAATAGAGGATGAAACTTAGCCCCATCGAACCATGAGTATTCCAAGCTGGAATGATTGAGGTTAAGAGACATCGAGCATTAGCCTATATGCAGAAATTTTTACGAAGTTCCCTGTGAAAAGATTGGATAATCAATTCTCAACTATGTCGACATATATTTTACACTTGGTTTCCATAGAACCCAACAAATCTCCTTAATTTCCCTCCCGCAACTACCTTGGTGTCAATGTGAAATTCAGAATACCCAATTACAAGACCACTTCGCTTTTCTATTAGTCAGTTTGGCCTCCGTAATAGAGACCAATTTGGAGGAATTTCCACGAAGGTGTAGATGTAAACTAATATTTTTTTGTCAATTTAAAGGACGAAAACTGAAGGAATGAAATGGGGATGTGAAACATGAAACTAAGCCTCTGTTTGTCTCCAATTCTTTCAAAACTCATTTTTCTACATATTCATTTTTAATCACACATTTACATAATAAAATATTCTACACAATTTCTTATATTTTAGTTAGCATTAGGGGCAGAGGTAGGGGTGGGCTGGGGGTGGGCTATAGCCCAGCCCTACCCCCAGCCCAAAAGCAATTTTTTTTTTTTTAAATATTTGGTTAATTTGATTTAAATATTTGGTTAATTGTATATCATTTCAGTTTTAAACTTAGGTTGTAAATGAAGTTAATTGGTCTAAAATTAATATTTGGACTGGACAAATTTTATTCTTTTTAATTTTTCACCATGAATTTGTTTTTGATCTATGGAATTAATTTATGGGTTGGGCTAATTATATTCTTTTTAGTTTTTCATCATGGATTTGCTTCTAAAATGATGTTATTTCAAATAAGTAATATGCTAGTTTAAAAATATATCTATTAGAACTTTGTTATGAGTGTTCAAAAATATATTATGACGAATGTTTTAAACTTATAGAAAATGATATATAACATTAATATATTAATAATCAAGTGTGATTTAAGTTAAATTTGATAATTAAATAAATTAAAGGATGAATGTGAATATTACAATTTAATTAGTTGGGATTTAAAATCAAGTTATCAAGTAGACATACATTTGGAAAATGATTTTGATGGACATTTTGACATTTTTTTTATATCATTATAACACATTGAAAGTTTATGAAACCATTAAATAGAAGAGCATCTATAAAAGACACTATCCCACATTAGAAGTTTATGAAATCATTTGAGATAAGTGCACTTTAAAATAAGCATGTCATCCAATAGTTTTCTATGAGCCTTTGAATTATAATCTATGAGGTTCATTCATGAAGTTAACATTTTTTAAACTAAAAAAAGAAAAGAAAAAATCAAGAAAACCACCAAACCACGACTAGTTCACCGATTTACAGTTTAATCGGTCGGTTCAGTGGGTTTTGAGCGGTTTTGTCATAATCAGTTAGCTGGACATGATTTTGCCCAGTTTTAGGTCCGATTTTTGTTTTACCGTGTGGTTTAAAACATCTTTTAATGTGTAAGTTCATTTAAAAAAAAATTAAATTTCAGCCGAGCCTAATATATTTTCTGGCTCCGTCCCTGGTTACCATGGATGAAATTTACCCCTAAAGTTGGTAACAGCACTTATTCCCTACATATCGCCTCAAAAAATGAAAAATGGTAAAATGAAGGTTATGATAAGAGTCTATAAACTAAAATGCTAAAATGTGTTTTATACAACTTTTACGTAATGACGTAGTGGTAAGTTGGCATGCCGCCACACATAATATGTGAAAAATCAATTGAGGTAAATCTGTGAATTAAGCGATTTTTATTTATGATACAGCGGGAAATGGCTGGCGTTTGAAACAAAAAATTGAAGTTCAATAACTCGATTGAGATAAATGAAGGATAAGTGATTCAATTGTAATGTTTCTGAAAGTTGGGTGATCGCTTATGAAATTTATATCCAACTTATGCAAACCAATCAAGCGAAGTAAAAATCTTCGGATTCCGAAACCCAAACCAAATCAACCGTTAGCCTTGAGAAAAACTCACCGCATGCACCGCTTCGCTCGTGCACTCACTGTTCTCAGCTCGGCCGAGTCACACTTCCTCCTCCCTTCATCACCCGCCACAGCCACCGCTACCGCTACCGCTACCATAGCCTATCGTGGCCTTAATCCACCGCTAAGATCTCTAGCCACCAAAAGTCTCACCAAACCCACACCCATTTCTGCCTTTAGGCTCCGTGCCATGGACGCTCCATCCCCAACAGACACCGCTGGCGTCGATGATTTCATTCACGTGGGCGACGAGCCACATGGAGATTCAGACAATTCCCAAGAAGGCTCCGTCGAGAGCGTGGTAAACAACGAGTCTCTGCACGAAAATGGTGCTGGCGATGGAGAAACTGAAAGCAATAGTTACAATTATGAGAGGAAAGTTCTTCCAGAGGAGCTTTCAAGGAGTGTGGTGGCACTCAGTTGCGAATCATCTGCCGATGGGGGCGTTTGTGATGTTTATTTGGTTGGCACCGCCCATGTTTCTACGGTAATTTAATTTTGTTCCCATTTTTGTTTTAAGTCTTTATTGTATTGGATTTTGTATAATTTATTGGGAGAATTGAAGTTTTCAATGTAAGATTGATATAAAATTGGTGATTCAATTTTTTTTCTAATATGAGAGGTTCGTAATATTTTCATGATATGCATCAAACCTTGTGCTTTTGATCTGGTATAAGAAATTTAGGATTATTAATGCAAAGATGAAAAGAAGGAAAGATATAAAGACCACTGAATTATCCACACACTGAATGTTAAATCTTGTACGGCTGATATGTGGAAATTTAATTGGATATTTTAGGAGCAATACAAGATCTGCAACCTCGTCTGCATGTCATTGGCATTTGTTGAGTTTCTCTGAGATTTACCGATTATATGTTAATTTATTATTCTTGCATTTGTAGGAGTCCTGCCAAGAAGTTCAAGCTGTGATCAATTTCTTGAAACCGGAGGTGAAGCTCTTTCGATACCTTGATTGATGAAAAGACTTATTAGCTCTTTAACATGATTTTTTTCCTGCTATGATTTCTTATCTTTCCTACTATAGTATTTAAATATCAAGACGTTACAGGTGAATTTACTCATTACTGCAGGTTGTCTTTTTAGAGTTATGCTCAAGTCGAGTTGCAGTCCTTACACCTCAGAATTTGAAGGTTCTTTTCATCTGACTCGTATACTCTCTACACATTAAAATCTTTTCCTATTGGCAGTTGTGTCAAGTGATGGTCAACATTATTTACTACCAACTCTGCCTTGTAAAATTGGCAGGCATGAATGAACTAACTACCCTTTTTCTAGGTTTTTCTTTGGGCATGCTTTTGTGTTGGTGCTGGAGACAAGCTGCACCTAAGTTTACTGAACTTTTTGCATGACTCTGTGTTACTTGTCGCAGTTTTAGGAAGTGGACAAGCTGCAGATTGAACTGATTATAATTTTTCGATAATTCCTAGCTGTGACCTTTTAGCAACTGATACATGGCAACTGCTGATGTATAAAGGCACCTGAATGTCTTGATTAGTATTGGTAATTTATTTGATCTGGATGTAAAAAATAAATTTAAGACTTGAGCACAATGAGAAATAATTTTTGAAGCCACCAAAATGATCATCATTAATGCATTAATGCTAACAAACTTGAAACACAGCTCGAGCGGCCTGTGAGTGAGTGGTTAGTGGTCTTTACTCAGTGTTGAATCATACTTGGGGACAACTGGCTTTGTTCAAGGCCACCCAGAAGTTGGATAGAAGTGGGTCATGCACACTTGTTGCTCATACTTAAAACTTGTGTTCAAATGTGTTGGATTGACTGCTTTCAGACATTCTTTGAACCTCATCTCCACTGCATTTCTCCTAGATCAAAGCATGCTCGGAGTTTCGAAAAAGACAGAAGGGTTAAGAAAGTGTTATTGACGAGGTTGGAGAAATTGTACCAGTGCTTGGGTTTGAGTATCAATGGAAATGTTGTACTTTCCAGTACAATACTTGTCTCTCATAATGACTAAAGAATAGGTTCTCTCTTTGCAAGATTTTGCCTGAGCACATTAAATTTGTGTTTCAATTTTCATTTCTTTTTAATCACATCTTTCCTCTAATTTGCTGATTGGTCTATTGCTTGACAAGCCTCTATGTTAGATGGTTCTAGCCAGCAATTAAGCACCCGTTTCGTTTATAAGTTTATAAAAATATAAGTCAAAGTCAACAATTAATTTTAGACAAACATTTCATTGGACCAATAACTTTTATTAAATTTTCAACCACACATCCCATCAACTTTTAACAAAATCTAATTTTTTTGCTAAGCCATACAAAGGCTAAGATTTATAGTTATATAAGAGTAATAATACTAGGAGAAGAACTTTGGAAAATTTATACTCTTGCTCTTACATCACTAGGGGGATGAACCTGGAATAGCCAAATTTCATTGTTCCCTTGACTATGCAAAGTACTTTGTTGCTCTCACTTTTATATTAATTTTAAGTAATAAGCTTCTGTCTCCCCATAAGCCTTGAATATTCAATGTTACCCCATCTAACTCCGCATTACAATCTTGAGAACCCTTTAACTGACTTCACCTCTTCCTCCAGCATCATTTGATAGAGCACCTTGATTTTATTACTAGATTTGGAATGTACTCATTCCCTCCAAATGTTCCCGTTGTAGCTGCCCGGTTGAATTAAAGTTTTTACTTGTCAGCTTTGGTTTCCCTCTATAGTTCTTTTTATTAGATTCTAGCCTTTATATAGATCCTTGAGAATGTGATTCTGGATTTCTCTTTTGGTGACTCTTGTTTTAAAACCTGGAAATTGAATTGACTTACTGTTATATGGTTCACCAGATACCCAAGATGGCTGAAATGATGGAGATGTGGAAGAAAAATCATAATCTTTTTGGGATACTTTACAGCTGGTTTCTTGCTAAGGCATGAATACAACCTTCGCTTCATTAATTGTATATCAAGGGTAGCATTTTGTTGTCCTATGGAATGAATTTTGGAGCACAGTTATCTCATTTTTGCTCTGCATATAATTAGGTTGCTAGTCAGCTCGAGGTTTTGCCTGGGGCAGAGTTTCGTGTGGCATATGAAGAAGCAATGAAGTATGATGGCAGGGTAATACTCGGTGACCGACCTGTCCAAGTAAGCTAATTCTTTTACAGTTTGTGCAACTGGAAAACTAGAATGCGTGTTTCTTGTGATGATTTTTGGAAGAAATTTTTGTTTGTTGCTAGGGCCTGCTCTCCTTTTGTTGAAAAGATTTTGTCCAGGTCTTTTTTTCCTGTCATTTAACTATCCATGGCCACATTAAACTCTTACTGTTTTTTGATTGTTCTATCTGAAATTAGCTTTTCATTGCTTTCTTTCTGGTATATCAAGATTTTTTTTTTTTTAAAACATACTAGTGTGTTTACTTTCCCCATCTAATAAGGAACTAAAAGTGGGTGCATACATTTCTTTTACTTGTTAGTTGGTAGAGAATTTTTCCAACAAATTTTAACACTGAACATAATTTTCTCAAATTGTAACTTCCTGAAAATTTAACATGTATATCTCTCCCTGGTGATAACTAAAGCTTCAGTGTCCCTCTTGATCTCTCAGATATTCAGTGTTATCGAGCCCTCAATCATCTCGATCTATCAAATTTTATTTCAGCTTTAGTTCTATGCAATAAAATTGTTGCATATGTTTTTTGATGGTGATGTGCGTTTTCATGTTATGTTCCTGTTTTCTCAATTGACAGATAACATTACAGAGAACGTGGGCAAAAATGCCTCTTTGGCACAAGACAAAATTACTTTACTCCATCTTGTTTCAAGCATTTTTCTTACCAAGTCCTGCAGATCTCAATAGAATGGTAGGCTTTCTTTTATCCTGTATCACATGCAAGTTATATTTGCATTGTATTTGGGAGATATGGGTTTATACACGGTTGCCAGATTTTAACTTTCTGGGTTTATGTGCAGCTGAAAGATATGGATGATGTTGACATGTTAACTCTTGTAATTCAAGAAATGAGCAAGCAGTTTCCAACTCTTATGGAAACCCTTGTGCATGAGCGCGATCAGTTAGTATCCTTCTGTTTACTTCCTTCTGTCATTTAGCTTCCTATTGCTCAACTGCTACTGACATGGAAATTATTCCTTACCATAATACAAACATGCAATAATTATTTCTTACCATATATGTATATACTTTAAATATCACACACACACACACATATATATATATCCATTGCAAAGTTTTATGCTTAGCAAATATACACAAAGTCCAAGCCATCTAAAAACTCACGAGATGGACGAGTTAATTGCCTGATTGATCATTGAACATTGCGTAATATTTTAAAGGGGTCATTGAACTTAGAAAATTTCCTCGTTAGTCACTGAATTTTGTAAAATGTAATCTCGTCCATCACTAACTCAATGGACGATTAAAAATTTGACGAATTTCCTGAAGTGGCTGANATGTCGGTTATTCCGAATTCGCATCTATAGTCCCTCAACTATGGACGGGTATGAAATTGGCCCCTAAACTTTCATCGACGTGCGATATGATCCCTAAATTATAGTTGATGTATAAATTTGTTCCTGAACCTTAGTCTCTATATAAATTGGTCCTTAAACTATAATTATCGAGCAACTTGGTTCTTATACTTAGGTTAATGACAAGTAAAGAATTTTAGGTTATTCTAATCTACCCATCTTAAAAAAAAATAAAATAAAAAATAAAATCGTCCTAAAAAATTACCTCAATTGTCTTCGTCAAATAGTTGGGGATATTTGGTTCATATTTCATCATCGCATTCCCTAGTTGCTTCTTCAATTGAATGATGTTGCCATAGTACCTTGACTAGTGATATTTCCTTGTTGCGAAGCTTTTGTACCTTTAGGGCTATAACGTAAAACTAGACTTCTTCGTAGCTCAAATTTCGCTGGGTCTTCAATAGTTCATGCTTTACTACATGACTCGGATCTAGGACATATTTCTTGAGTATCTCGAAGGGTCCAATGTACCTAGGTCGAAGTTTCCCTTTCTTACCGAAATGCAGGATACCTTTCATTGGAGTAACTTTCAAAAATACGCGATCACCAACTGCAAATTCTTGGTCTTTTCGTCTTCTATTCGCATAACTTCTCTGTTTGTCTTGGGCGGTTTTAATACTAGTTCGGATCTTTTCAGTTGCCTGAACTGTTTGTCCACAATTTCACGCCCTAATATCTTACGTTCACCAACTTCATCCTAATGAACGGTGATTTGCACTTTCTTCCATATATGGCTTCATAAAGTGCCATACCGATAGAGGTATGTTAACTATTGTTGTAAGCGAACTCAATTAATGGTAAATGTTTCTCCCAATGCCTTCCAAATTCTAAGACACAAATTTGGAACATGTCTTCTAGAGTTTGAATAGTTCGCTTTTTGTCCATCCGTTTGGGGATGGAATACTGTACTAAACTTTAGCTTAGTTCCCATCGCCCGTTGTAGACTTTTCCAAAAATTCGATGTAAACCTTAGGTCTTTGTATGATACAATCGAGACTGAAATACCATGCAGTTCACCACTTCGTTAACATATAACTATGCTAATTGGTCCATATAAAAAGTCATCTGGACAGGTAAGAAGTGAGTTGCTTTGGTCAATCTATCAACTATTATCCAAATGGCCTTTTGACCCTTCACTAACTTTGGATAACCAACAACAGAATCCATTGTTACATGCTCTCATTTCCATTTCGGAACTTTCAATGGTTGTAGTAACCTTGATGGTCGTTGATGTTCGGCTTTCACTTGATATACAAGGCACCTCTCAACAAACTCAGCTATGGCCTTCATATTCTTCCACCAAAATACAGCTTTTAGGTCGTGTATCTTTGTACCTTTGGCTGTACTGAATAAGGAGTGGTGTGTGCTTTTTCTAGAATCTACACATCGGAAACATGAATTCGTCCCCAAAAGGCAAGTTCCCTGGTGATGCTTCTAGCATTTTCCACAGCGTGGGTAACTCTTGTTGCCATTTTGTATTGAATTTCCTCTGTTCTTCTTTGCATAATCTTGTTTCTCTTTGCCTTTGTTATCCACCCACTTTCGCTTCTCTGATTGTCCATTATGCTGCATTTCCTCCCCACAAGTGCGGTTCTTAAAATCTGTCAATTGTGCCCTTGCCAACACATCATGATAGTTTTCAAGCTGAAGCACTATGACAGTCCGTTTCAAATCATCCCTCAAACCCTGCTTAAAATGTCTCGCCTTCTCCTCCGTATCCACAAACTCAGGAGCATAATGAGCCAACTCTTCAAACTTCTGTTCGTACTCGATCAACGTTATTGAGCCCTGAGTCAAAATAGGGAACTCAGCCTCCTTCCGATTTCGAATACTCATGGTACTTTTTCAATAATGCCTCATTTGAATTCATCTCACATCCAAACATGACCTGGAGCCCTTGATCTGGCAGTGGTGTCCCACTAACGCCTAGCACCTTTACGTAACATAAAGGTTGAACATATCACCCTTCTAGGTTTCGGGCAGTCAATGAGTTCAAAAATTCTCTCCTTATCCACCAGCCAGTCCTTTTCTTCCAAGGGGTCCGTACTACATGAAAGATAGGGGATGCTGTTTCCTAATTTGCTCAAGCACATTACCATTGGTCCTAGTGTTGGGGCTAGCTTCATGTTGTTGTTCTAGTTGAGGCGGCGAAAAAAATGGTGGTGTTGGCTGAGGAGGAGGTGGTGGTGGCACCGCAGCTTGTGCAAAAGTTTGCATCATAGCGAGAAAATGCGGTGCAAATTGTGAGTCAATCATATTAGGCCGAAGGTGAACAGGTTGTGTGGACTCGGGTTTGCTATTGTTAGTACTTCTGCTTCGGGGTGCCATAGCCTTAATTAAATGATAGTAACTATTTAGAGTTAAGTTAAATTGAGAAAATGAAACATAAATGAATGGCATGCTTTATTAATAAACATTCATAAGTTCACATGAATAACGGACCACCGGGCATACCCAGTGTCCAAACAAGTCGAGATTCAAAATTGAAGAACATAAATTTGAACGTAAAGCAAACTCGGCATCATCTAATAATTATTCCCAATACCTTCATCTTGAATTGCCTTATATTTTTCCTCGATTTTTTTGTTTTGGGTCAATCGCGGAATACGACACAGGGTTTTATTCTTCACTTGGGTCATCTTCAACATAATTTCCCTCATAGTTAAGTTCGGGTATTGTTACGACGTTGCCCGGATTGGGTTCATAGCCTAGCATTCCATTGGTATCCCTAACGTCTTCACGATTCACTCTCCACCATTCCCTCATGCGTTGGAGTAATAGATCGGGAGAGGTCTGGTAGTCGAAGGTCTCTTCGATTCACTTGATAAACTGCCTCCAGTAAGGACTAAGGGTTCGGTCAAGGTGTTACACGATCTCATCCGTATGAAATTGATATCGATTCGCTCTTGCTCCTCGATAAATCTTTTTCATGGCATCTAAGTGTCGTATCAAACCGTAGTTCAGGTTTTTCTTGTACTTCTTGTGCAACCAAGTAAAATGATTGAGCCTCTTAGTTCGACTGATTTGACCTTGTCCACTGACCATCTATCGGAAAGAAACGAACGTAATTAGTTTTCTTTCCAAAAGAACTTTTCAAATATATATATATACTAGAAGTTGGAACTTTAAAGGAATGTATTAATGACCATCCACAGTTTTTCCCTTGTTTTTACATAGGTAGTGATAAAGGGATGAATTATTATACATGCATTCATTATTAGCCTATGTTTGACACTCATTTTAGGAGAAAAATTAGTTTTTGAATAGTGATTGATGGAAGAATGTGTGGTTAAAAAGTAAGGAGAATTTTTGGGTTTATGTGTAATATTATTTTATTGATAGAATGTGTGGTTGAAATGAAGAAAGAGAAAAAAAAATGGTGATAAACGGGGGCTAAAAAATGTAAATTGANAATCTTATTCGTGTAATATGTGATTGCACATTATTGCAAACTTAATCTCTAGTTGAGTAATTCCCACTAAGCTTAACATGCATTTAAAATCACACAGCTACCATCTATATATCTCATAGTTTCTACGTTAGTATAAAATCTAAGATTGAGGTCTTCTATCAATAATATCATATGTATAATAGTAAACACTTACAACATTTAAATTTCATATTATTATTCACTTTTATGCATAACAAGCCTAAATAAAAATATTAAATAATATTCATATTTTTTCACGATATTCATGATTGCTATTTCGCGTAATAGGCATGCTTTCATAAGTGAGATGACTTGAATACTAACAGTTCATGCATACCTAGTCCAAGAAAGTTGAGCCATGGAGGATGGCATAGTGGCTAGTGACTTAGAACAACTTAATCCTCATTTTAAATATTAACTTATTTTCAAAAAAAATTATCATAATTATTGGACCCAAACTGATTCTTGTACTAAAGCTTTTATATAGTATTTGACTATTTAGATAATAAACCCCGACTAAACAAACCAATTAAAAAATGCACTCTTATAATATCAAATTAAAACCCTAATACAATATCAAATAAAAGCCCAAATTCCATACTCATTTTCTATACAAAATGGGATAGCCATAATGGGAATAATTAATTTTTTTTTTCAAACCGTGTAGCTCCACTATTGTGAACAGTGCAACGTCACTATTCATGTGAACAACGATTATGCATCACTGTTCACGATGAACATCAATTGCGCATAACTGTTCTTATGAATAGTAACTCAAATAAATTTTTGATAACAGAAAATTCGTAAAGTTCAAACTTTTGAAAATATATGTTGTCTGCAGAACCGATTTAAAAAAAAAAAAAAAACCCTTAGCTTTGATACCACCGAGATGATCTGAATCCTTGACTATTTGAATGTCACTAAATAGAATTCGATTTTTTTTATATATATACAGGGACTTAAATAGTAATAAGAAACAATTTTAGCCCCCGTTTGTCCCACATTATTTTTTTCATTCTCATTCTTCTACTCATTTTCAACTACACATTCTTCAATAAAATAATATTTTCCATCACATCAATAACTTTCCCTTCTTTTTCAACCACATATTCTCCATCAATCTACTATTTCAGAATACATTTTTCCAAAATAATGTGGCTTAAACACACCCTAAGTTTAACTATATAAATAACTTAAAAGTAAGTTTAATTAAGCGACTCTACAAAACTCAACCAAAAAATAAAGGAGAAAAATAGCACAAAAAGGCACGATGGGCTAAAGATTAATAATACTCCATCAAACAACTAATCAAGTCGTGTGGAGCACAAACTCCCTCCTCAACCGGGTCAACGGTCAACTATAACCTACCAAATTCCGAAAACATAAACCACTTATTTTTAAACAATTCTCCACAAAAAGTATTGCCTCATCACTCCCCTTCTTCTTCTCTGTTTTTAGCCTCTTGTTCCTCGATTTCCACTTCTTTTTGTCTTCTCTTTTCGCCAAAGAGAAACACAATTTGTTACCAATGGAAAAAAATCCTAGCTTTGTCAAAAATGGCCAATATTTGTCCAGTCCAAGAAGCCCTCCTTTGGACACAATTAATGATACATTCGACCGACGTTCACGATCACGAGAAACTATGGATAATGATTGGGATCACGTTCAAATTTCTCACGATGTCGATCAATTCATTACCACACTTTCTACCTTTGACGATAAGTCAAATCCACCTGATATTCCTGATTATGTCGAGGCATTTTCAAGAATTGTTGAATCAAAAATCGAGAAATATAATCAGAGCGAAATCAATAGGAGATTTGGCAAAATGATGGAAGAGGACCAGTTTTTCATAGAAGCTGTTACTCGCATGTCGNAGCAAGAATCTCTCCCTCATTCCTTACGTGAATACTACATTCTATATATACACGCATTCACACTACACATTACCTATGGTCAATCATGAATATGACAAAAAAAGGCATATATCAAGGATTTTTATATAAAGGTTTGACCAAACATTCAATCCTTCTTCAAAGAGCAAATTGTGTGGGAATTAGCATTTATACTACCTTAATTTTCACTTCTCATAATTAGACCCAGAAATTCGAGTGCGGGTGTTATAATCTACCTTCCTAAAAATAAATTTCGTTCTCGAAATTTACCTTGAAATTCATTGAAAAGTTGTGGGTACTTGGCTCGCATCTCCACCTCTCGCTCCTACGTGGCCACTTCAACCGAGTGATTATGCTACTATACTTTTACTAGTGGGATCACTTTATTTCGGAGGGCTTGAAACTTCTGATTAACAATTCTTATTGGTACTTCATAGCTCAAACCTCGCTGTAATTCAATAGATTGATGGTTAACCACATGACTCAGATCAGGGATGTACTTCCTGAGCATTGACACGTGGAAGATGTCATGTACTGCTGAAAGTTCTGGAGGTAACGCTATATGCGACGTTCCTAATACATTGCAAGATCTCCAACGGGCCAATAAACTTTGGTTGCGACTTACCTTTGCTAAAGCGTAGCACTCCTTTCATTGGTACCACTTTGAGGAATACCTCATCTCCAACTGAAAATTCCAGACCATCTCTTTCTATTTGCATAACTCGTTTGTCTATCTTGGGCAGTTTTCATGCTGACGCGAATTTTCTCAATTGCACGCACCTTTTGTTCAATAATCTCTGGCCCCAAAACCTTTCGCCGACGTGCGATATGATCCCTAAATTATAGTTGATGTGTAAATTTGTCCCCGAACTTTAGTCTCTATATAAATTGGTCCTTAAACTGTGGTTATCTAGCAACTTGGTCCTTATACTTAGGTTAATGACAATTAGAGAATTTTAGGTTATTATATTAAAGCCTCAATTTGTTTATTCAGCTCGACCCGTTCTGCGGGTTTCATCCTATAGGAAGGGAGATTTGGTAACTGTGAACTAGGGACCAAATCGATATCATGTTGAATATCACGGATGGAAGGGAGCTCATCGGGTAGGTCATAGGGGTGATACACTAAACTCTTCTAGCAACAAGGTGACATTAGGGGGATGATCAGTGTGATTCAGAAGTGAGTTAGGAACAAGCTTTGGTAACTCAAGCAAACTTCAACCCGGTGTTGTCAACCTCATGCTCAAAGTCCTTACAGGACAAAAGCTGGATCCGATTGTCTGTACCTGTAGTACAAGTTGATGTTTTAGGAGGTGGTTTCTTTAGAAGGTCTGGGGGGGTTTAGCTGGAAGAAGTCGAAAAGGTTTGTCACTATAGACAAACTAATAAATGTTGTCGTACCCAAAGTGCTTAACGTTGTTATCGTAAAGCCAAGGATGACCCAAAAGGATGTGAGCAACATCCATAGGTAGTATGTCACATAAAGATCCTCTGAGTCGAATGCACCAAGCGTAAGGGACACAAGGAAACGATAAGTGACAGGAAAAGAAGTCCTATTGACCTATACCACCTTAAAAGTTAGAGGTAGGGTTCGAGTTTGAATCGGAACTCGATCACAGCTAAAGTGGAAACGACATTCATGGTACTACCCCCATTAATTACTAATTTACAAGAGTGAGAGTTGCATGATGTTGACTTGTGTTTGAGGTCGGGTTTTAGGCTATTAAGAAACGTAGTGATAGTAACGTCGGGTTTTTTAAGACCAAAACAGTGCAGCAACTCATCAAAACGAGATCTGTAATCCGACACGGTCGAAGAGTTTTTGATTAAGCAGACGCTCTAAAAGTTGAGATC
>CAIGRF010262357.1:0-18393 GCA_903798235.1 Fraxinus ornus
TGAAAATATCCCTTTATTTATTTAACTTGTATAAAATAAAAGAATAAAAGACACATTGCACTCTGTTTCTTAGGTTTGCATTAGTCACACCTTTCATTATCTAGGCCCATCTAAATTTTAATGCATTTTTCTCGTAACAGAAATTTCATACCTATGTTTCATTTTTTTGTATATTTTAAAACAATGATAGCTAAGCACGTAAAATAAATAACATGCTGATAATGTTGTCACCACTGCTCATGTTAACCTTCGTACATTTGTTGTAAGAATTTCTCTTCTTAAATTGACATTGTTTTGCTGTAATGAGAGCAGATGAATTTATCGATACAATTTTGCTACATAAATCATAAGATGGCAGAAATAACAAAAGAAGAATAATCAATTGGTAGAATGCTGATAATTAATGTCAAGAATTTTTTAGGATCGTGCTATTTGTACATAGCATGATCCATTAAATATTGTCAAAAAAATAGGGCCCACTCATGTGTATGTATGTTTTTTTTTTTTTTCTTTCTTAAATGTTTTGTACATATAGATGTTCTCATGTGAAATATGTGGTTGATGGAATAAAATTTGCAATGATGAAGTATTGACCGCGATGATCAACTTGACCTCAAGACTATTGCAAAAGTTTGATTCTAGAGGTTTTGTTTCAATGAGTTTCAGGGGTAGCAATTGAGTCAAATCGCTGGATAGCTTCTCGGCTCAACTCGGGTCAAAAAAGCCCGAACCCATTTTTGCTCAAGCAGAGCCCGAGCTTCGAATTTCGGCTTGTGGCTCTATTCGACTCGGCTCGGCTCGTTGTCACCCCTACTTGCGCCATCACGAGCCCGCTCACGAGGCCTAATATATTATTAAATCATTGTATTTCTCAAATGAGTTTATTATTCTATTTTTTAAATTGAAATTTCATATTAATAAAGTTTGGAATCAAAGTATTTGTATACGTTAATTTTTTTGTTCAAACAATCTTGTCTAAAAATTAAAAACTGAAAAATAAATTATTGCTTTTTCCTGTTTCCTTTAAAGTCACGAATGATGAAATTAATTTGGAAAATTGAATATTTTATACCTTTACAATATATATCATACAATCCTTTAATTTTAAAACAAGTAGGAGAAAATATGGAATTCAAAATTAATTGGACTTCATCCAATTTTTTTTAGGTTTTCATTTAAGGTAAATTTCGCCCTGGGTCCCCAGACTTACGGTTATTACAATTTTGTCACTCAATTTTTTATTCCTCCTTCCATTCTCAACCTTTTATCAATTAAGATTCATCCTTATTAACAAATTTCTTAAAAAAACAATCTATTTTAAGTGGTATAAAGAGGTATTTTACATTAAAACTTTTAATAAACAAAAAAAAAAGACAAAAAAAAAAAAAAAGAAAGAAATAAAAAAGAAAACGGTGTTTTTTCTTTACTTGAGATCCCATCCCACTCTCACAAAATTCAAAAGAATAATGCTATTCGTTGTAAAAACTATCAATAGCCGCCATTGGTGATATAAATGGATGATCATAATTCACACCATATGTGTAGCCACTATCGCCAACAACCACCCATAAAACCACCGCATCTCAGCACCCCATCACCAACACCTAAAATCAATCAAGTGTACAACCAGTGATTGAGAGTCAACCACATCTCCTAATACCCACTTGCCCCACCATCCCACCCTACCCCACCCAACTACCATTGTCTCTACTGCTACACCACCACCAGCCACTGTCAACAAAAAAATATTATGGGCTCGTTCGATAGGGATTAAAATTGAAAAATTAGTCGTTATTATTGACTTTTATTAGACGAGTGGGAACCAATAATGACAATATTTTCAATTTTAATTGAATTTTAATCCCTACCAAACGGGGCATAAATTCTCATTCTCCTCAACAAACCTGCATGTCCTTTTGCTTATTTTGATGTTTTTGCAAATAAACTCGAGAGAAAAATAAACTTCCATTCAAAATTTCTTGGTATGGAATATTTTATTTCAATACAACTTATTAAAAATAGGTGTTCTTAGCCTTCATTGGGAAGATGAGTGGCAAGTTCAGGTGGTGGAGATGAATGGTGGTGGTAGCAGAATTTGTTAAGACGAGACAGATTGAGACTGGGGTGGGTTTGGGGGCTCGTATGAAGATTTATATTCTCTGTGTTCCTGGCGCTAAACAGGGATAAAACAAGAGCCAGTGCTTGCCCCAGCAAACTGAAAACATTCATTATATCACTCGGCATAGAAAACTCTAAATTAAATTCTCAACTAGTGTTGAAAATCTTAATGACCGTGGGAACAAACTTCAAGTATCGTGTTCAAATACAACGAGGAGCCTGAATGACCGCTCGTCGAAAGATGATGAGAAGTATGATAAAGCGAATATAGTGTACTTTCGTTATGTCTTAACAATGTACTCGTTTCTAGACGAAAAAATTTAATTATTTTTTCAACTTCGGCTGGAAGGGCAGGTTGTGCTTCCTCCTAAGGATATACTAATATTTTATCTTCGCTATTAATAAATATGCAACATATAGTGGTTAAAAAAATAAAAAAAACTTTAATAGAAAAATAGAACAAAATTCTTTATTAAGGCAAAAACGCCATTTATGCTGAAATACAGAAATTGGGAAGCGAACGTGTTTTCATTATGTTTGACAACGTTTAAGGGAAAACATTTAGGCACAAACATGAGGATTGGCATTCAGGTAATCTGCATAAGCCTTGTAGAGTCCAAAAGATTGTTCCTTGCTTGCATTAATATCCTCTTCTTATAGCACAACATCACCCTTTGTATGATACTCAGTGGTGATCTTGACAACACATCCTTCATCCTTCGAGTCCTCGAATTTTACCTCGTAGCTGATAGATTCAATCTTGTCTCCAAGAACGTCTCCCTCAAATAAAGTCAACTTGCCCACGCAGTTTTCAGGGTCCAGATGGTCAATCCTATTCTTCATGTACTTGTGTTGAGCTCCTGTAGGATAACACCGATGCTCATTAGATTATGAAAAAAGAAAAACCCGATGACACATTTAGTATGCTAGATTACAAACATTGTACATGATCAACGAATATGTTATCTTGTCTGTCCAATGCAGTATATTATTACCCTAAGATGTTTTTTTTTAATGATTTGTATGTAAAAGCAAACTTATCNTGCATTAATATCCTCTTCTTTTAGTACAACATCACCCTTTGTATGATACTCAGTGGTGATCTTGACAACACATCCTTCATCCTTCGAGTCCTCGAATTTTACCTCGTAGCTGATAGATTCAATCTTGTCTCCAAGAACGTCTCCCTCAAATAAAGTCAACTTGCCCACGCAGTTTTCAGGGTCCAGATGGTCAATCCTATTCTTCATGTACTTGTGTTGAGCTCCTGTAGGATAACACCGATGCTCATTAGATTATGAAAAAAGAAAAACCCGATGACACATTTAGTATGCTAGATTACAAACATTGTACATGATCAACGAATATGTTATCTTGTCTGTCCAATGCAGTATATTATTACCCTAAGATGTTTTTTTTTAATGATTTGTATGTAAAAGCAAACTTATCACATGTTTCGTATGCTATTTTGAAAATATTGGATAGGATTAACGATAGCCTTATCCTGTTAGTACTGCAAATAAATTATAATATTCTTGTTCTTGTTTCGTGATATTGTTTTGTAGACTAACCATCACTGAAATTTGTCTTCTTGATGCTTCCAACACCACCATCACCTTGAACTGTCTCTATGCTCTTGATGAATGGGGAGGCTTTCGGCAAAACGTCGGCGTTATCAATCATCACAGCCTTGAACATCCTTTTGTGAGAAGCGTTGGCTTTGATTTCATGGAAAAACTTGAAGATACCCATGTTTTTTCGTGAATATTATAACCTAGAAAGACTCAAACGAAGTGAATATAGTTAAATTGAGAGCTGTGTAGAAAACCGAATATGAGGAGGGAATTTATAGGTGTGGTGGAGAGGATAACGTCATTTTCATATTGTTATACTGCAGCTTAAAATTCATTATTTTGCACGCCAGTATTGACTATCTATTTCTTTTGCATAATCTATGTATTCTTTCGCGTTCCATTTAAAGGCCATGAATAAGAAAAGATTACAGTTTCTGACAGAAGCGTTGGAGCTTTTTTGCTAGCAAAATTGTCCAAATTGTACAGCTTCCAGCATCCAGATTGAATTTTCACTAGATGAATAATACCACAAGAAATTCTAGATAATTAGGAACTTTTGAAGTAAAATAATACCAAAGCTTATTTGATGTGATTAATACATCTGAGGACGAGAATTTATTTTGTTACAATTTTCATTTTGTATTTGGCTTTTCTTTTTCTTTCTAATAAATACATTATCCGTGCGGTTGGATTCAAATTCATAATGTGATTATCGACATGAAATTGTTGATCTGGTTATTTCTTTTCCTTCAAACAATCAATAAATGTTAGAAATATTACTAGTAGCAATATAGTAAAGTGTACTGATTAAGACTCGTGACAGCACGATATCCTAAAACGAAATAGTCCGTCGGGTGCTACGACCTCTGTGGACAATCACTTCCAGGATACAACGATCAAATAAACCAATTGTGCAGCAATCACAAATGATTTCCAGAACTCATAAGTGCACTCCAAAAAAATATATAAAATGAGTATAATATTTTACTAAATAGGAAGATACAATTTCGTTTTTGTAATCTTTTTCTAATGCCCGATGTGTGTTTATATAGGCGGAAAACTGATGTAACTATCTCCACCATGATCCAATATTAGTTGCAATTTTTATGGCTAGTGGTAATGGGTTGTTAATACTGAACACTTAAAAACGGTCATATTTTACTAGCTAGTTGACCTGCTAAATAATTTCGAAAATGATTAAAAAATAATAATTATTATTAGAATCAAGAATTCCACACGAATCAATATAATGCATGAGGTGTGACTCAAACCCCTGACCTCCCACACGAATTCCATACTTTTCACCAATTGAGCACTTCACCTGAATTACTTATTTCTTTCACATATTATATTTATTGTATAAATATCTAACAATAGATTGTTACTCTTGTAATTTACTGGGGTAGGATTACATAGAGCAACATGAACAGAAAGTTAATTGGAGCCTACTGACTTCTTGATTTGTTATTAAGACAAATTTACTTCCTTCTATATTGCTTATAAAGGCAGTAAAAAAATGTCTCCCAAAATAAAACCAATTTAGGATCTTATAAAAGCAATACAAGATTCAGTAACAGTTCCAACAAATTGAAAAATAGTGTTTTTGTACTCGAAGAACAATATTGGAATTTAGATAGAAGTGAAATTCAAAGTACAGAATTTTTTTAAATGAAAATTGGGTAATAGATGTCGGCCACAAACATTCACAAACAGTCACAGACATGTTTGTGCTGTTACACAAAAAGACATCAGTTATTCCAAAAAAGGTTTGTGGAAACAACCAACAGTTGGAATTTTATAAACCGTTAGATATTACTTCATTAAGTAACAAGAATTTGATTTATTATAGCTGGCCTAGAAAATTTAATTAGATTTTGTCAAAAAAGATATATGTAGAATAAGTAACCACACCTAACTCGAAGTAACCCATAATGAACCTGTACACGTGTACGTGTCGTGTCAAGCTGGTCATACGAACAAAATCCGACGGTGCACATGGACTTTGGACCAAACTGAATAGGATCTACATCTTTCACCTTCTGAGGACTAGTGGTACTCCCTAGAGCCGAAATCCAATTGTCAAACTTTAACCTTATAAACCAAACAATATTTCCTAAGGTTTCCTATGTGAACAAAAGTTTTGCAATTTCAATCAAATTCCCACATGTTTCAGGTTTGAAATCAAATTACTACAAAAAAATAACCGATTTCGCGACATAAAAAATTTGTAGCAAAAATTGAATTTTTGTTGCAAAAATAAATAAAAATTAGCAACAACAAGATGTTTGTTGGGGGAATATGAGTCACAGAATTTATTCCGCGACAACTCTCTCTCATTTATTGCATTAATAAACTCGCAACACTATTTGTTTTGACGCAGAAAGTACGAAATAGAAACAAAATAACTATCGCCATAATGTCGTTGCAATGCATATTTGTTTCAAAAAATTAGAAGCACGGCAAGTTAGTTTGTCGCAAGGATTATTCCAATAAATTTTTTGCAATAAAAATGTTTGTTGCGGATATTATTTTAAAGGAATAACTTTTGTTACCTATTCTATTATGAAACAACACTTACTCGTAGTGATTATCTTTAACAACAAATCATGTTTGTCGCGAAATATGATTTACAAAGCATTTGATATGTTGCATAATATATTTTAAGATATTCAACATTAGTACTACAATTTATTATGTAACAAGTGATGTTTGCAATTAAATTTCGCAATATAAATAGTTTGTCGTGTACATTATTTTACAATATATAAAATTATTACGTAAATTATTTTGTGACAATGGATATTTATTTATATGACAAGACTTAATGTAACCTATTTTATTAAAAACAACTAATGACTTTATAAAAAAGAATGCTTCAATGTACAATTATTAAAATCTAAATGATTTTCAAAATATACAAAAACTCGTATTAGTGTCAACCAAATAGATATGGACCAAATTATTATTTACAGACTTTAGTTACCTTCAATACCAAAACCAAAACAAAAACAAAAACAAATAAATTTTATTTTAGTAATTTCATGTTCAAACTACTTAATGTGGTTCACCAAACCTTAAAACAAAAATGAATAGAACAAATAATTCACGAGACAACCAAATAATCTTCTTGACTTCAAGATATACTTTCAACTCTCCATCAATCTATTATTTGGTTAAATGAGAATACTTGTAAGGAAAAACTCCATAACTTTAGTCGAAAACGAACATATAAAAAGTAGTGAAATATTAGCTAGAAGAAAAATATATCAAATAGCTCGTATTAACAAGGTAGACGATGCAAAACATTCAGGTTCATTTCCTTCAAGTTGTCTGACTACAAATTTAAAGCGAAGTTCAAATGCAAAAAAATTAGTTGTCATTTAAATTTGAAAAGAGATAAATTGTGCCCTACTCTCTATAAGTACAAGCTATATATTGCATATTTTGAAACACGGCTTCTTGATAATGAATAGACTACATCATAACTCAAACAATATGCACATCACAATTCACACATGCAGGTTATTAACATAAAATTGTTGAATGCATCACTTGAGTTAAAAAAAAATCATAACGGCCTTCGAGGGTGGAATAGAATTTCAGGTCCTCCAATAATTTCAACAACGCCATGCGCAAGATGAAGATGAAAATAATTCAATTTCTTTGAAATCGATATTTGATAAAACAAACCAAATAAGTTCCATAATATAAACATTCTAAATCAGTAAACTACCTAATAGAAGTCAATATGAGAAAGGATAGGGAATTGCTCCCTGATAGGCTGCAAGAGCCTAAGAGCAATGTCAAGACCATTGTTGGATCCATGAGCTTGCTCAGCAGGGAACCTCAAGGTCTCAAAAGGACCTCTAGTTCTATTGCATACATAAAATGTACCAGCACCGTGCCATGTACAATCACAAATAAGACAAATCACGAAGGTCACTTAATTAAAAATTTCACTTGGAAACAATGTAAGCACATAATTTCTAAGAATCACAGAGTCAAAATGTTTGAAAATGTATAGTTCATCACACAAACTATATAGCCAGGAGATTTTTAAATGAAAGAAAAAATGGAAACCATACAATCAGAAAAATAAACTACTTACCTCAATACGGTTATTGATATTACCATTTAGTAGTACATCTTGGTTGAAATGCTTTTGGAGTCTTATTCAAGATGAAATTCTATTTGGAAGCCCTATTGGGAGTTTGACTTGAAAAAGAACTTTGAGATGAAGAAAACAACTTGAAGAGAAAAAAGAAAAGAAGGGCAGAACGCCCGCCGCCGCAGCTCTGGGCATGAGGCGTCGCTACGCCGGCGCCCCTGTTTGGTGTTTTGCCTTGGCACCACTTGTTTGTTTTTGAATTTTTATGTTTTTTCTCTTTCGTTTCGGACTCTATATTTTGGTATCCAACTTCATCAACACCTCTACTATGAGGGTTTGGACGTCCCCTGCATGTTCCCTATAAATATTAGGTTCTTCTATACAATTTTATAGTGTGAGAAAAGTAATTACTAGTTTTTGTATCATTGTAATATTTCTCTATCTTCATTATTTGTGATTCAATAAAATCTCTTAATTCATCTACCATATTTTATTGTCTTATATTATTCTTTTGCTTGTGATCAAATACTTCATTATTGTGCTATATAATTTTAGCATCTCAATCCGGTGGTTTGTTTCATATCAAGTAGTATCGAGTAATACATGATCCTTGAATTCCCAACAATTGGTTTCAGAAATTCTGTGCATAATTAACATAATAAGTGGTATCAAAGCCCATGTTCAGCAATTCCGCATGAGCACAGAGTTTGATTTGTTCGAGGTTTTTGTTTGTGATGACTTCTATGAAGTATGACATTCTTCTTTTGGATTGGAGCACTTGATTTTTGCTATGTCAGATTAAGATGCGTAGAATACTCCCACAGCAGGATTTGGATGATGTGTTACTGGGGATTGACAAGATGCCCTCAACTTTGACCGTGGAGGAGAAATTATAGAAGGATAAGAAGGCAATTTCTCACATTCATCTTCATCTATTGAATATCATTCTTTAGGACATTTTGAACGAAGGTACATCAATTGCTTTATGGTTGAAGTTAAAGCAATAATGCATGACTAAAGTCTGACAAGCAAGTTGCATCTCAAGTAGCGTTTATACTCTCATCAAATGGCAGAAGGAGGATCATTGAAAGATCACATGGATGTATTTAAGGAGATAGTCGGTGATTTGGAACCTTTAGAAGTAAAGTATGATGAAGAAGATTTGACATTGATCTTATTGTGTTCGTTGTTTGTTTCATTTTCTTCATTTAGGGAGACGATCTTGTATAGTCGTGATACTCTCACCATAGAAGATGTGTATGATGCTTTGTTTTCAAAAGAGAAGATGATGTATCTGGTGTCTGAGGTTAAAAATGGAGAAGGCCTTGTTATTCATGGTGGTTTTGGAAGGGGCAGATCGAAGTTTAAATTCATTAATCAGATTTGTAACTTCTGTAAGAAGAAGGGGCACATGAACAAGATTGCTACAAGTTGCAGAATAAAGAAAGTTTGGCTATAAATTGATATGGGAAACAATCAGACTTTAGGTTAAGCATACCCTCACAAAGAACATTGTAAGTGAGAGAAATCTCTTAGCTATTTCTTACATCGAATTTAAACCAAAGGAGGATTGGGTTTTTGATTCGGCATGTGTTTCATATGTGTCCTAATAAGGACTTCTTATTACATATGAAACTGTTTCCAAATGTGTCATGGTTATGGAAAATAACACACCTTGTTGATTTGTCGAAATTGGTACGGTCAGATTGAAGCTACTGGATGAGATAATTAGAACACTTGACCAAGTTCGACATGTTCCGAATTTGAAGAAGAATCTCATCTTGTTGTTTATCCTTATTCAAAGGGTTATTAGTTCTTTAGTGGAGGTGGAGCTTTGAAGGTTTGTAAGGGTGCCTAGATTGTATTGAATGGACAGAAAAAGTTTCAGTTATATATCTTGTAGGGTCATGCATAATCTAGAAGAGTTAATCAACACAGGTTCAGTACCGTTGTTGGACATTCAATTTGGTATAATACATTTAGGAGCTCGTAAATGGTCGAATTTAAAGAATATAGCTCAGTAGAGTTCAGGATACAAGGATAATGCTGCTTTGCCACCATCACATGTAGTACGATTATATTCTATTACTAAGGACGGACCTAGTGGATAAATGTATGTTGATGCTGATTTTGTTGAGCATATTTTCAACGTAGTAGGTGTACAATCTAGCAAGGGGTATTCTTTAAAAGTATTTAGGTTTGATTCTGCTTTGGGTGCATTATAGTCCAGTTTGGTGAGTTTTAAAATCATTATTATTTTTTGGGAATCTAATATAGCCCTTGTTTGACATCCATTTTTTCTCATTTTTTTCCCTTTCTTCATTTCAACCACACATTCTATCAATAAAATAATATTACACATAAACCCAAAATCTCTCCTTACTTTTTAACCACACATTCTTCAATCAATCACTATTTCAAATCAAATTTTTCTCCAAAATAAGTGTCAAACACACCCATAATTCTTTAGAGTAGTGCTTTGGTTTCATTGGAAGAGGTGGAGTATTTTGTGTTTGGTTGGAGAAATCAGTTTTGGTTATTGTTGAAGAGTCAGTTCATTCCTTGCAGACGGATTTCTTCTCCAAGAGTAGAAAATTTTGGAGATTTGTTCGTTGCAGTGGAATTCGTATCAATGTGAAAATTGTTAGAATTTGGATGTGACCCGAATTCCTCGTTGAAGTAATTAAAAAATTCTAATTGAAGTGCACGTTAAGAGAAATTCAGTTTAGAATGCTTTTGAAGTGTTATTCAAGTTGAAATTCTATTTGGAAGCCCCTACTAGGAATTTGGCTTGGAAAGTGATTTTGAGATGAAGAAAACAACTTGAAGAGAAAAAAGGAAGGAAGGACAGAATGCTCGACACTGCAGCATCGGGCATGGGGCATCCCTGTTTGGTTTTTTGCCTCAGGCATCGGCCACGTTGTTGGGTCACCTGGAGGCTCTATGTTCCAGATTTTTGTGTTTTCTCTCCTTTTTCATTTTGGACCCGTATTTTTGGTATCCTACTTCATCAATAACTCTACTAGGATGGTTTGGATGTCTCCTACACATTCTCTATTAATATTAGGCTCTACTATACAATTATATATTGAGAAAAGTAATTACTAGCTTTTAGGATCATTGTAATATTTCTCCATCTTCATTATTTCTCGTGTAATAAAATCTCATAATTCCTCAACCATATTTTCTAGTCTTCTTTTATTCTTTTACTTGTGATCAAATACTTCATTATTGTGCCATATAATTTCAACATTTCAATCCAGTGATTGATTTCATATTAAGTGGTATCGAGCAATACTTGATCATTGAATCCTTAACAACTGGTATCACAGATTCTAGGCATAATTAACACAACAATGTTAGCTATCAACATGCATTTAAATGAAACTTTAGCAAGCATACTTCAAATCCATTTTTAGTTGTATAGACACAGCCTAAGAATACAGAAGGGTGTATGATTCAGTTACCACCAAAAATTTGATCGGTACTGCCTCTAAAGATTCCGATAGCAGTTTGTTGAACCATTTTTTCTCGAACAATTTGGTTCTTCCATCTCTGAGGGGAGGGTATTTAGAATTTAGCTCATGTAAAAGAAAAGAAGATACACCTGACAAGTAGTATATAGTGAAGGGAACTCATTCAAGGTTGAGGTACTAAAGCCATTTTATAAAGAGTTCTGGAATAGCGGGCTAATATACCTCTTCATTCTTCATTTACATGTTCTTCAACTTGATTATGTAGTCTCTATTGTGGGTATACAAGAGATCAAGCTAACTAATTTGGAAACTTTTTTAAAAAGACATTGAGAATATACTTGTCAAACATATTTTCTTTTCTTTCCATGAGAATACACAATACATGATATAGAATTGACCTCCTGCTCGTGTCACATAGCTATCTGGAACTCCGCAACAAATTATACACTTATAAAGCACAATATAGGGGCAGCAAAATCTCAAAGAAAAATCAAGTTTAAGAAAAAAGGAACTTTTTGTAACAACATCGCTATCTACAACAAAATAACTTTTATATTCAGTAAAGCTTCCTAGTCCTTTTGTAAAAGTAGTCAGAGTTGAACGTGCATTGCACGTTATTTTAAAATACTTTATAAGTATTGTAAATGTAATATTTAATACCAATTTATTGTGAGAATTTGATGAGTTTCAAACGAACAAAAAATAAATAAAATTCGGGTAGAAATTCTCAAAACTCAACTTCTATGATTCAAATTTTTTGTGATAATGAAATACTACAAATGAGTAATCTTTTATACTAGATTTGGTACATAAGAATTAATTGTTAATACATGAATTTAAATATACATTAAAATTCCTTGATACATGAATATAATAACTCTAGATTCATGTAAATCAACATCCATTGAGTCTACATTAATCTGAGTGTTTATTAATTGAGAATTAATAACACGAAATTCATACATGACTATGATTTTGTAGTATTTATTACATATTGAAAAATTAAAAGTAAGGTATTATTGAAACAACTGAATTATATTAGGGTTAAAATCGTACAAAAAATGATTCTCACCTGATGTGATATTTAATATATTATACATAAAATCAAAATCAAAATCAAATACCAAAATTGGTACCTTGTGCACTTTGATGCAACTTAAACCACAAAATCATTGAAAATGAAATAAAGATAAGCAAATTAACAATTTCACAAACATCTGAAAGAACAGAGAAAAATTATCTTTCCAAATGATGATTTGAAAATGAACTAAAGAAGACTGGTTCTCAATAGAGAAAATGAAGGACTCAATATATAGCCTTCACACTTTAGCATTACTACCTTTGAAGCAAACCCATACCCCATATATACCATTTTGCATACCCAAAACATAATAACAATGCCGGTAAAAATCACCTCATCATCATCTATCCACAGATTAAGTCCTCAGTTGTACCACGACAAATCTCAACAATCACATGATACTAACGATATTGTATTCGCACATCTAGAACATACCATACTTTAAAATGGAAAAGCAACAGCCAGCTACCAGAAACTTAGCAACCATTTAAAAGACCAAACAGATATAGAAAGAAAAAAAGAAAGCAGTATCCATATCATGCCGAATGTCTTTTAAATGCTCAAGAGAAAAAGAAAATGATTCAAATAGAAAAATCCATATGAACCCTCCCAGTAAATAGGCAAGACATCTAGGTGTTAGTAGTCCTAGTGTATATCTGCTTGCTGGAGTGAGCAGACACCATTCTGATCAAACCTCTAGCCATCAGTTCTCTTTTTGCCTTCCTCGCAAGTGATCCATTGATCTGTAACAAACACAGAGAAAAATTCAAAAACAATATGACAACTTCAAAGCCCACAACATATGGGTAAACATTGTTAAAGACATATGGCAACATTTTTGTCCGTTGCAAACAATAATTTTTGTTGTAACAATTTTTTCCCCTATCTATAGAATTTTTAGTAACAAATATTCCTTGTCACAAATCGTAGACTATTACATCACAAACACTCTGTTGCAAGGAATAAAAGTTTGTCGTTATAAGTTTCCTACCAAAAACATATTTTGGTCCTTGCTTTCCTCTTGTTTTTGGTGATAATCATTATTATTTGTTTTTGGTGATAATCATTATTATTTGTTGTGACTTCTCACATTTCACAAATTTTTATGCCGCCTTATATTTTTTTATACATATATTGTTCACCACAATTTTCGCAACAAACTTCGAAGTGTGTCGCGCTAAATCACTTATTGTGACAACTTTTTGTATGTCGCTAAATCACAATTTTGTTGTAGTGAATATTTCATCCAATTCTTAATGGTTTTTGACAAATAAATATATCAATTTTATTATCTCACGGAGTAGCATACGAATATGCTTGGTCCAAGTTGGGTATCACATAAAATTAATCTCAAACTAGCTTAACTAGAACTGTTTTCAACAGTAACCCAAATTAATGAAATATATCGAATTTTCCAAAGTAATACAACAACATAATTGAATTTCAAGTAAAAATTTAGAGAAAGTATATCGGGATAAATAGTTAGAGACAATTTACAAATTTACTTGGTCAATCAGTTGTAAGATGCTTTGAACAGTCATCTGTTGCATGAACCTGAATAGAAGTCACATAGTTTCCTTCGAACACAATAAAGTCTCACATTTGTTTCCATTTATGCCTTGGACAACTTATAGTTTATGATGATTTTTAGAGAATTCATCATCACATAATTCTCATAGAAGCGGTCCCTTCTTACCCACATATTAATATGTACATCGTAAATTTCAGATTTATGTACAATAAATTTGTACAAACGACTATAATCGGCATAACTAATAATAAACAATCAATGGGCTTTAGGTCTTATCCTAACCTTTTTAGGTTTAGGAACCCCTATCTTAGCCAAACACTCCACACCTTTAAGTGTTTTATTTTAGGCTTATGGTTTCCATAATTCGTAAGGTATCTTGCGCATTTTCGATGTGGCAATTTGTTGAGAATATAATTGATGAAGAGCAAAGCTTCCCCTAAAAGTTCTGCGGTAATCTCGAACTTATGAACGTAGCATTCATCATTTCCTTTTATTTTCAATTCTTGCATTAAACAATACCATTATAATTAGGAGAACAAGGCATGGTTGTTTGACGAATAATTCCATGTTTTGAATTGAATTAACCAAACGAGAGTCATATTCACCGTCTCTATATCACTTTTTATCGCCTTAATCTTTTTGCTAGGTTAATGTTCAACCTCTAACTTGTAGCATTTGAACACTTCAATTGCCTCGTCTTTACTTTTTGAGTAAATACGCAAATCAATATTGAGTGCAATTATCGATGAAAGTGACAAAGTACTTTTTATTGCCTCTAATTTGAACAAACTTTAAATCACATAAATTAGTGTGAATTAAATTTAGGGGTTCGGTACTTTTTTCAAGAGATCGAAAGGGTTATTGAGTCATTTCGGCTTTCATAGATATATCATATTTATGATTAGGTTCTAAATGAACTTTGATAATAAATCTAATTTGATTAGTGTATGCAAAGTATTAAAATTGATGTCATATTGTTTCATGACAAATGATAAATGACTAAAACAAAGTGGTAGATGTAATTCATAACTACAGGTGCAATAGTCATTAAATTCATTTTAAAGAGTCCCCAATTAAGGTAGTTCTTTCCTACAAACATATTGTTTCTTAGTAAGGACAAATTTTTTGATGCAAGGACTGACTTAAATCCATTACTGCAATCGGATGGTAAATTCTTACGAATCTCGAGCACATGAAGAACATCATTAATTGTATGCTCCTTCCCACTTATCATTTTAGCATAGTGTTTCCAGGTCCTTCAACTTTGGAAGCTGGAGAGTTTCAAATATAGATTGTGTATCATAAACCATCTCCTTGTAGATAGTGAACATGTAGTGGTTTGCACATATGTGATGAGTAGTCCCAGTATCAACCTGCCATTCCTTAGTGTTCTCTACTAAATTACATTCAGAAACAATCGAAAAAAAGATTTATGCCTTGTACCTTATTACAAGGATTGTCATATTTTGTTATTTTTTTCCAGGACATTCTTTGACTTTCGAACATCCTTGGACCGATGTTCTAAATTGTTGCAATTATAACAGTTGTCTTTGAGCTTCTTAAGAGCGGTTGAAGAACCAATTTTCCTTTTGTCATTGTGTTTCCTATTTTTGTTAATCAGTTAATAGATACTCATTACGTCTATTATATACATCTATTACAAGAAAACAGTCGGTCAAAGATGTTCACAAATGCTCACAAACATGTGTTGGTTAATCCATAAAAAATTTGATAAAATGGTCAATGGTTGAAGTTTAAAAGATATTTAAAAATAATTTCATTAAGCACTAAATAATTTGATTAATTAAAATTTGGCCCAAAAAATGTAAATAAATTGTCTGAAAAGATATATGTAAGACAATGACTCACAAAAGCACCCAAATCGAACTGAACTCGGAGCCATGTCTTGTCAAGATAAGCTAACTGGAGAGATGATGGCAATGAGGTGTGTGATCTTTGGATCGAGCTTGAAAGTTTTAGGTTACCAAATTTGTTTAGATCCACGTGCAGAATTACACGATAAAAGCAATAAGTTACTTTTTAGTTGTTTCTAGATGGTTAGTCAAACAAGTCATTTTGTCCCAAGTTTGAATACCACAATCAATAACTAAAGTAGTAACGAATACCAAAGATGATCACAGAGAAATCCCAACTGGGTAAAAATTTCATTCACTTTACCAGTAGTAATCTACTATAAATCAAAACAAACTTATAGTACAATCCAGACTTATCTACACCATAGAACTTCTGACCTCAATTCATAGTCTCCCTTGATCCTACTTGAAGTGTGCTCCTTCAAAACAAATCCCGACTCCTGGTTTATAACTTAGCCACCCTCGACTGCGTGCTATTGATGCCAGATCCTGACTCCTGACATCTCAACTTAGTCTTCCTGAATTTGTGCTTCAGCCCCTAATCCTTATTATCGATTTATCTCCGATGGATTAAAAATGGTTTGGTGTTTGATCAAAATATCTCATGTTTTTTTGAAGTGTGGTTTTAAATGATACAATACGGTTTGATCAACAAAATATATTTTGGATAGATCAAATAATATGTGGTTGTTGAATCTTGGAATCAATGAATGTTTTGGATATGAAAGAATTTATGGATCAAGTGATATGTGGTTATTGAATCTTGGAATCAATGAATGTTTTGGATCATTAAAGAATTGATCTTTATGATTCAATACACTTTTGGACGTTCATTGGATATATATATAAAGTGTTTGGGGGTGAAAAAAGATTAAAAACCAAGTGCTTGAAGCAAAACAGACTTTTGAACATCGTCCCGTCATTTGAGTTCCAAGCCAGCGATAGACGAGTAGCAGTTGAGTAGTCGTCAGTATTTTTATCATAACCTTTTCTCCCGATGTTCAATTGAGGTGATTCAAAATGAGTTTAAAAGCTAACTCAAATTGCTACAATGCTTCTAGAAATATCTTTGTCTACATTTGATGTGTACCCACGTAGTGAAGAACTACAAAACTTACGATTAGATTGAAAACGAACCCAAGAAAGCCAAATTAATCAAAGTTTTGGATATGATTCGAAATAACGAATCAAAATAACCAACAATACACAAATGATATGTTGACCATTTTGATTGAGCATTTGAGAATCTCATCCGATTGATTTGAACGCCACTAGAAGAACCTTGATAAGTTTGTGATTTTCCAATGATGAACAAAAATTTGAAAGCAAATTTTGCCTCTCAATAACCTATTTATAGGGACCATATAAAACCTAGTTAAATACGGAATTAAGCCAAAAAAAAAAAAATAGCAAATGATATTACAAAGTAAAGTTTTAATTTAAATAGAAGGTTACGCGAAATTTGGAAAAAATCACGACCAGAATGAACTATGTTTCCTCGTCTGTTGCTTGAATCATGTTGATCCATCTGGTTTCTCCTCCCAAGCCCAACATGACACTTGTTCTTTTGCTTGTCATGATCAGTATTTCGTCCACCGTAGCTTGAGCCAGCAATCTTATCACCTAATTCACCCTCTTTGCTCTTGACTGTGTCATCGTACCTCATTCGATAATCAACAGATCCTTTCCCAGGATTGAGTTTGACGTGCTCGACTCTGTGCTCACATCATCCCCTCCCTTTTCAAAAGGATTCGTCGTCGAATCTGTACCTGCATCAAAGAGAGAGAGAGATCAAATACATTTAAAAGTAGCCGAAACATTATACTCACCAGGAAGATCCATCTTGTATGCATTGTCATTGATTTTCTCGAGAACTTGAAATGGTCCATCTCCCTGTAGCTGAAACTTTGATTTCCTTTACTTTGGAAAGTGCTCCTTTCTCTAATTTACCCAAACCCAATCACCAAGTTCAAATGAAATGCTCTTTTGACACTCGTTAGCTCGTGAAGTATAATGCTTCTTTTTGTTTTCAATTAGCAACCTCACCTTCTCATGGAGCGACTTCACCATCTCGGACTTCTTTTTCCCATATAAACTTCCACGTTCATTCAGAGGTAAATGAAATAAATCCAATGGTGTTAGTGGATTAAAACCATAAACAATTTCAAATGGTTGAATCATAGTCCTATTAACTACTTCGATTTGCCCATCGGTTTGTGGGTGACATGTAGTAGAAAACAAAAAAATTTATGCCTAAATTATCCCCACAAAACCTACCAAAAGTGATTGAGAGATTTAACAACGCTATCCGACACTATACTCTTAGGGACCCCGTATAAATGCACTATTTCTTTAAAGAACTAATCAACTATGTTAGTTGCATCGTCGGTTTTATGACATGGAATGAAATGCGTCATCTTAGAAAACCTATCAACCACTACAAATATTGAATCCCAACCCCTTTTAGTCCTAGGTAAACCTAAAACAAAATACATGGAGACATCAACCCAAAGTTCACTAGGAATGGGTAAAGGAGTATACAATCCTTGGGGGTAGAACCTTAGACTTAGCATGTTTATGAGTTATGCATCGATCATAAGTTTGTTTTATATCAATCCTCATTTTAGGCCA